>CAJQZJ010004773.1:556329-566329 GCA_907164525.1 Lophiomys imhausi | reverse complement strand
CACAAATTAAATCCAAGTTAAAATAAATGAAATGATGAACAGAATAGAAACAAACAAAACAGTTTCCAGAAAAAAATAGAAATAGATCAAGGGAAAGATCAACAGAAGTAAGAACTGCCCTTTTTGAAAACAAATTCTTGGCTAGACTTAAAAATTAGAACAAAGATACAAATAGATAAAATCAGAAATCAAAGAGGAGACGCTGCAGCAGATGCTACAAAAATGTAAAGACCTTAATACTAATTGTAGGACAACAAGGTGGGGAGCCTAAGGAAAACAGCAAAGTTCATAGAAATATGCAGCCCACCAGGATTCTTTCAGGCAGAAACAGAAAGTCAGAGTGGACATATAGCCATGAAGAGGTTGAAAAAAAATAATACCCAATAAAGAGAAAACTAGGACCGTAGCTTCATGGCTGAATTCTACTAACTATTTAAAGAATTAATACCAATCCTTCTTAAACGTTTTCAAAAAAGAACTAGAGAGACTTATCCAAAGACATTTTATGAGTCTAAGATCATTCTGTAACAAAGCTAGACAAAGACAACCTCAAAAAGGAAAACCATTGTCTCAGATACTGAATACTAGTGACCGACAAAATGGAAAAAAATGGATTAGAAAACTCAGTAATATTCAAATGCTGATGGGATGCAGAGCTATGTACAGACTCATTGCAATCCTTATCACAATTCCCACACCATCCTCACAGAGCTAGAAATAGAAATCCTAAAACTCAAGCAGAACCACAAACACAAATAACCACAGAAATGCAGAGGCAGAAAAATGAAGTTTTACCAATTATAATTAAACTGAAAAGCTACAGCAATTAAAATAGCTGTACATAATTTTGACAAAGTTGCTGAATGGGGAAAGTGGTCCCAATCTCTTCAAAAGTGGTCCTAGAAAAACTAGACATTCATGTACATGGGAAAACTTGATTCACATTTTACTCTAAAACCAAAAATCAATTCATGGTTCATCAAATACCAAAATCCAATGATAGAATACACAAAAACCCTAAGAAAAATATAGAGTAAGGCTTCATGACATTGGCCTTGGCGATGAGTTATTTTTTATTTGTGTATATCTCTGTGTATATCTGTGTGTACATGTATGTGAAGATGCCCACAGAGGCCAGGAGAGGGTGTGGGGTCTTCCTAGAGCTAAGTTATTGGTGATTGTGAGCTGAAGCCAAATGTAGATGCTGGGAAATGAACTGAGGTTCTCTAGAGGACCAGTAAGCACATTTAATCACCGAGCCATCTCTCCAGCCCCTGACCATGATTTTTTAAATGACAACCAAATATAAAAAAGTTAATAATGGGATCATGTTAAACTAAAAATGTTTTGCACAGTAAGAAAAATAACCAAATGTAAAGGTTCCTTACAGACTGGGAGAAAACACGTGAGAACCACACATAGGTCTAGAAGAAGGGTGCAGAAAGACCTGGTTGTGAGAAACGGACTTATAGGGAAGAAAGGGAATTCACAAGGATGGGCAGGGGAGGGAAAAAGGGGTGAATGCCACCAGATATATTATACATATGCACGAAATTGTCAAAAACACAATTTTAGTAAAGTAAGATTTAAAAATCTATGCAACCCAAGTTCAAAAAAATTTTTTTAAAGATTTATTTATTATGTATACAGTGTTCTGTCTGCAGGTATATCTGCAGGCCAGAAGAGGGCACCAGATTTCATTATGGATGGTTGTGAGCCACCATGTGGTTGCTGGGAATTGAACTCATGACCTCTGGAAGAGCAGCCAGTGCTCTTAACCGCAGAGCCAACTCTTCAAGTTCAAAATATTAAACAACAGGATTTAAAAATGGGTGGAGTGCCTGAATATATGTTTCCAAAGGAAGACATTAAAATGGCTAAAAGTTATACAAGGAGATGCTCAGTATCTTTAATTACCAGGGAAAAGGAAATCAGAATCACATAAAGCATTATCACACACCTGTTAGGATGGCTAATATTGAAAAGGCAAAAGAAAACCAGAGCTGGCAAGAGTGAAGAAAGAGACTTTCACACACCGCTGATAGAAATCTGTGTGGGTGCATCCATTGTGAAAGGCAGCATGGGACTTCCTAGGAAATTAAAAAGAGAGCTCACAAATGCCTCTTTTGGGTATATATCCAAAGGACATGAAATGACCACATCTTAAAGACACTACAGTCCATATTCGTGGTGGCATTAGTCACAATGTCCAACATGAAGAAAAAATCCCCATGTCTGTATGTTGATGGATACTAAAGAATGTGTGGTGTGCATATATAGCATTATTCACCTGTAGAAAGAATGATCACATGTCCTGATATGGATGAACCTGGAGTATATACTGATAAGTGGAATAAACCAGATATGAAAAAATGAAGACTAACACTGCAAGACCTTATTTATACACAGAATCTAAAACAAAACAGAACAAAAGATGACCATATAGTAACAAAGAAAAGGACAGAACTGGGATTGGCAGAAGTGTATAGAGGGAGACCCAGATGAGAGGAGGATATGTGGATTAACCCATACAAAGCTGAAACAAGTATGAAGTTCATCATATGAAGGATGAACAAGTCCATATACATTTAGCATGTGAAAAATACTGTTTCATATAGGTAAGAAGACAGATGTTTTTGAGTGTTTATTTTTTATTTATGTGTATATGACTGGGCCTATGTGAGTATATATGCTCCATGTGCATGTGTGAGGTTGAGGAGGCCAGAAGAAGGTATCAGATCCTCTAGAACCTGAATTACAGGCCATTGACTGCCACTTGCATTCTGGGAACCAAACCCACATCTTCTACAAGTACAGCAAGTGCTCTTAAACTCTGGCCCATCTCTCTAGCCCCAGGAGTAGAATTTGATGTTCATACAACCACATCCATATCTACATTCACATATACATAGATGCAACTTTGAAATGAATGTTCTATTATTATTATTATTATTATTATTAGTAGTAGTAGTAGTAGTAGTAGTAGTAGTAGTAGTAGTAGTTTTTTGAGACAAGGTTTCTCTGTGTATCCTTGGCTCTCCTGAACTCTCTTTGTAGACCAGGCTGGCCTTGAACTCACAGGGATCTGCGTGCCTCTGCCTCCCGAGTGCTAAGATTAAAAGCATGTGTCATCACACCTGGCAAAGGTTATTAATTTACCTGGCTGTTTCACAATGTCATGTGAAATGTGAAATGACCATTTCAGCATACATGAATATATCAAAACATCATGTTGTATATGTTAAATGCATGCAATTAAATTGAAAGAAACAAACAGCACCCAGTTGGTTACATAAAAAAGGGATCTCAACTTTGTGCTTTCCCTCTCATGGATTTTTTTTCTCTAGTATTTGCTTGAAATAAACATCTAGTACCCACATTAATGTACATTCAGTTAACCCTCTGGAGTAGAGGGGAAGCTAATCAAAGTCCTAGGAAGCATACACAGGATGCACTATAGTATTAAGATTCTACACAACACAGTTTTTTAAAAGAGTAAATGCAAAGGGACCAGGCTGACAATTACTCAATAATGAAGGTTCATCTTAGAGATTGAAATCAATTTAACTTCTGGTTAAGCATCTGTTGTTCACCTGGCCTTGGACTGAGACATCCCCATGGAGTGAGCTCTTTGAGCTCATGCGCAGAATAATGAGGACCACAGACATCTCCTAACAGCTCCCAGCTCGCTGCTGTGATGAACTTCATCTCCAGTAGATCCAGGGGAAGAGAGGAGATGGAGAAGATGGAGGATGAACTTGCACTGTTTCAGAAGGACAAATGATGATTTTGTTGCTGTTGTTTTTATAGGAATTTTAAAATAGCATAAATGTGACTCTAACCTAGCACTGTTTGGACCTTGCTCTTGAAGACCTAGGAAGTATTTAGCAATTTTAGTAATATTCTTCTTTTAAAATTATAACACACCATATTTCACCAAAGATAAATGCAAGACCCACAAAAAGCTCACCTTGTCATTTTGAGAATGGAAAACAGATTGACTACTTTAAAAATGTGGGTATGAAATACTGAAAACATGTATGTTTTTTGCATGTCTCATGTGGTGGTTGCATAACTCTAGTCCCAGCCCCCAGGGCAGTAGAGGCAAGAGGACCAGCAGTTCAACACTGGCCTAGGCTATATGGAACACTGTTTAAATAAACACATCCTGTTATAAGTAGACATGGGAATGGATTGCAGAAATGTTCATATTAGCATGATCCAAATTCATCCTCCAGGGAATAAATCATGGATAAATAAATTGCTATATTGAAATGGTCAACAGTTCACAAGCATGGCTTTGAGATGAGGTATCATAAGAGAGTACATATAGAGGGGGCCAAGATGGCGGTGACCTACACTGACGCATTTTGAACGCGGGGAAAAAGAGCCATAAAAAACACAGAGTTATTGGGCACTGTGCAAAAACCGGAGGGGCTAGACCCCCCCCCCCCCGGGAACACTCACAGCTCCCAAGGGACTGTTAAAAGTCCCAGGGTAAGGCTCTCTCCCCATCTCTCGCAGACACAGAAGCCACTAAACCCGGGATTCGGGAACTCCCATTTGGAGAGGCGCCTGGTAAGATTGACCCCAACTCACAGTAGGCAGAATCAGAGGCCACTTGGCGATAGTTCACTAGCCTATTGGACTCCTCATACCTCAGGTAGAACTTATACCCACTTAAAAACTATGCGAGATAGTGGAAGTCTTAGCAAGGAACAAACAGGGGGCTCAGCGGGTGGTCCGCAGCCGCTCGTGAAGCGGAGAGCGGGAGGTTCCGAGAGAGCGCGGGAAGCCGAGAACACAAAGGCGGGCGGGAGGGGCCGAATCCCGCACACTTACAGTAGCGCAGCGTTGGGGAGGGAGCCCAGTTGGCAGGGCCAAATCCCCGCGAACCCACGGCAGGACAACTGGGGAGAGAGCCAGGCGTGGGTGGGGCCAGGGATCCGCACACCCACGGCTGAGCTGCTGGGGTGAGAGGACCACTCAGGCTCAGTGCACCCACGGCCGAGCAGCCAGGGAGGGAGACCCGTGGTGGCGCAGACAGGGAGGGAATCAGGCACAGAGGCCAGGCCTGTGGTGAGAAGCCTAGTGAGAAACCAGAAATCGGGACCATAGCTGTATTCTGGAAAATCCAGACATATTAGGTGTGGAGCCAGACCCTGTCAGCCTCTGTGACGACAAACAAAGCCCACAGAATCTGTGCCTGGGCAAACAGGTCCATACCATCAGAACCATTACAGGCTGATAACTCAGAGTGCAACATAGAGAAGTCTGAATTGGGAGCAGTGAAACAATCCCGGTCCATTACTCACAACCTGGGAATAGGCTGCATCAGCTCACAGTGCCTCAGGCGATTAAAACCACAGTGACCCTGAAATCCCCCTGTAAGCAACGACAGATAGCCAAGTAACTCGTCCCCTGCACCAAATCATCCACTGTGGATCCAAGCACAGAAAACGACAAGAACAGACAGCTAAACACATCCAATGGCCTAAGGTCAAAAAAAAAATAGAAATCAAGGAAATATGACTCCAACAAAGCAGAATTATCCTAGCTCATCCAATTCGGATGACCTCACACCAACAGAAACACATGAAAACGTTGACAATTCTGCATTATGGAAAGTGATAGAGTCCCTGCAAGAAGAACTTAAATCTATGAAGGAATTCAAAGAAGCCACAATTCTACAAGTCAAAACAAGGAACAACACCATTAAAGCGCTCCAAGCCAAGGTGACAGAGCTTGAACAGGAAAAGGACAATGCAATGAAAGATTTCATACAAAAACAAGCAAGCTGGAGAAGGAAATGTACAAAACGAACAAAACCATACAAGACATGAAAATAGAAATAGAAACAATAAAGAAAACACAGTCAGAGTTAAAAGAGGAAGTGGAGAACCAAGGGAAGAGAACAGGAACTACGGATGTGAGTATCAACAATAGGATGCAAGAGATGGAAGACAGGATCTCAGGCATGGAAGATTCAGTGGAAGAAATCAGTACAACATCCAAAGAAAATGAGAAGGCTAAAAAAACTCTCACTCACAACATCCAAGAAATCAAGGACTCAATGAAAAGACGGAACCTAAGAATTATAGGTATAGAGGAAAGAGAGGACTCCCGACTCCAAGGTCCAGGAAATATCTTCAACAAAATCATAGAGGAAAACTTCCCAAACCTGAAAAAAAGACATGCCAATAAAAATCCAAGAGGCTTACAGAACACCAAACAGATTAGACCAGAAAAGAAACTCCTCTCGCCACATAACAATTGAAACACCAAATGTACAGAACAAAGAAAGAATATTAAAAGCTGTAAGAGAAAAAGGTCAAGTCACATACAATGGCAGACCCATCAGAATTACACCTGACTTCTCCTCAGAAACTTTAAAAGCTAGAAGGGCCTGGTCAGATATACTACAAGTCCTGAGAGATCATAGGTGTCCAGCCAGACTACTTTACCCAGCAAAACTCTCTATAAACATAGATGGAGAAAACAAGATATTCCATGACAAAATCAAATTTAAGCAATATCTACCCACAAACCCAGCCCTACAGAAAACCCTAGAAGGAAAATCCCAACCCAGAGAAGAAAACTCCACCCAAGAAAACAAAGGGAATAGAAAACCCATCAGCAACTAAACAAAAAGAGGCACAGGACCACCACCTATACCAAACTAATGGGAAATAACAACCCCAGGTCACTAATATCCATCAACATCAATGGACTCAACTCCCCAATAAAAAGACATAGGTTTACAGAGTGGATCCGCAAGCAAGACCCTTCCTTATGCTGTATACAAGAGACACATCTAACTACGAAAGATATACACTGCCTCAGAGTAAAGGGCTGGGAAAAGGTTTTCCAAGCAAATGGACCCAGGAAGCAAGCTGGAGTAGCCATCCTAATATCAAATAAAACAGACTTCCAACTGAAGTTAATGAAGAAAGACAAAGAAGGGCACTATATACTCATTAAAGGGAATATTCATCAAGAGGAAATCTCAATACTGAACATCTATGCCCCAAATACAAAGGCACCTACTTTTGTAAAAGAAACACTTCTAAAACTTAAAGCACACGTCGATCACAACACATTAGTAGTGGGAGACTTCAACACCCCACTCACAACAATGGACAGATCATAAAGACAGAAGACAAACAGAGAAATATTGGGTCTAACAGAGATCATGAAACAAATGGACCTAACAGATATCTACAGAACTTTTCACCCAAACACAAAGGAATACACCTTTTTCTCAGCACCCCATGGAACCTTCTCCAAAATCGACCACATAGTTGGTCACAAGGATAGTCTCAATAGATACAAGAAAATTGAAATAACACCTTGTATCTTATCAGACCACCATGGAATAAAGCTGGTCTTCAACAGCAAAAGAATCAACAGAAAGCCTACACACACATGGAAATTGAACAGCTCCTTACTGGATGACCACTGGGTCAGGGAAGAAATAAAGAAGGAAATCAAAGACTTCTTAAAATCCAACAACAATGAAAACACAACATACCCAAACCTATGGGATACATTGAAAGCTGTGCTACGAGGAAAGTTCATAGCACTAAGTGCTTTCAAAAAGAAAATTGTGACAGCTCATATTAGTGAACTAACAGCTAAGGTGGGTGAATAGGAAAAAAAAAACAAACACTCCCAAGAAGAGCAGAAGGCAGGAAATCATCAAACTTAGGACTGAAATGAACAACTTAGAATCAAAAAGAACTATACAAAGAATCAATGAAACCAAGAGTTGGTTCTTTGAGAAAATCAACAAAATAGGCAGACCCCTAGCCAAATTAACTAAAAGGCAAAGGGAAAGAACACAAATCAACCAAATCAGAAATGAAAAGGGAGAAATAACAACAGACATTGAGGAGATCCAGAAAATGTTTGGGCATTACTTTAAAAATCTATATTCCACTAAATTTGAAAACCTAAGCGAAATGGACAATTTCCTCGATAAATTCCACCTACCAAAACTAAATCAAAATCAGATTAACAGCTTAAACAGCCCAATAACACCCAAGGAAATAGAAACAGTCATTAATAATCTTCCAACCAAAAAAAGCCCAGGGCCAGATGGCTTTAGCACGGAATTCCACAGGACCTTCAAGGAGGAACTAACACCATTACTTTTCAAACTCTTCCACCACATAGAAACAGAAAGAACATTGCCAAACTCATTCTATGAGGCCACTGTCATTCTGATTCCTAAACCACGCAAAGACCCAACAAAGAAAGAGAACTTCAGACCAATCTCCCTCATGAACATAGATGCAAAAATACTTAATAAAATACTAGCAAACCGAATTCAAGAACACATCAAAAGTATCATACACCATGATCAAGTAGGCTTCATCCCTGGAATGCAGGGATGGTTCAATATACGAAAGTCTATCAATGTAATTCACCACATAAACAAGATGAAAGAAAAAAACCACATGATAATCTCGCTAGATGCAGAAAAAGCATTTGACAAAATCCAACACCCCTTCATGCTAAAAGTTCTGGAGAGAACGGGCATACAAGGACCATACCTAGAAATAATAAAGGCAATATACAGCAAGCCAGTAGACAACATCAAATTAAATGGAGAGAAGCTTGAAGCATTTCCTCTAAACTCAGGGACAAGACAAGGATGTCCACTTTCACCATATCTCTTCAATATAGTACTTGAAGTCCTTGCTAGAGCAATAAGACAACTAAAGGAGATCAAACGGATAAAAATTGGAAATGAAGAAGTCAAATTATCCCTATTCGCAGATGATATGTTAGTATACATAAGCGACCCCAAAAACTCCACCAAAGAACTCTTACAGCTGATAAACAACTTCAGAAAGGTGGCTGCATACAAAATTAACTCAAAAAAAATCAGAAGCCCTTCTTTATACAACAAACAAATATACCGAGAAAGAAATAAGGGAAACAACCCCCTTCACAATAGCCACAAACAACATAAAATACCTGGGGGTAACTGTAACCAAGCATGTAAAGGACCTATATAACAAGAATTTCAAGCCCCTGAAGAAAGAAATGGAAGAGGCCTTTAGAAGATGGAAAGATCTCCCATGCTCATGGATAGGTAAGATCAACATAATAAAAATGGCTATCCTACCAAAAGCAATATATAGATTTAATGCAATTCCTATGAAAATACCAACACAATTCTTTATAGACCTGGAAAAAGCTAGTCTCAACTTCATATGGAACAACAAAAAGC
The DNA here is from genome assembly GCA_907164525.1 of Lophiomys imhausi. Lineage (NCBI taxonomy): Eukaryota > Metazoa > Chordata > Mammalia > Rodentia > Muridae > Lophiomys > Lophiomys imhausi. The sequence goes on along the minus strand of CAJQZJ010004773.1, from coordinate 557,091 downwards.
CCACAATAGCTAAATCAATCCTGTACAATGAAAAAACATCTGGAGGTATCACCATCCCAGATTTCAAGATGTACTACAGAGCAACAGTAATAAAAACAGCATGGTACTGGCATAGAAACAGACCAGTGGATCAATGGAATCGAATTGAAGACCCAAACATGGACCCACACACCTATGGCCAACTAATCTTTGACAAAGAAGCCAAAAACGCACAATGGAAGAAGGACAGCATCTTCAACAAATGGTGCTGGTCCAACTGGATGTCCACTTGCAAAAGAACGAAATTAGACCCATACCTATCACCTTGTACAAAACTTAATTCCAAGTGGATCAAAGACCTTAACATAAGGCTGGCCACACTAAAGATACTAGAAGAAAAAGTAGGAGAAACCCTTGAACTCATTGGCACAGGTGACAACTTCTTGAACAGAACACCAACAGCTCAGGACCTGAGATCAACAATCAATAAATGGGATCTCATGAAACTGAAAAGCTTCTGTAAGGCAAAGGACACTGTCATTCGAACAAAACGGCAACCAACAGACTGGGAGAAAATCTTCACCAACCCCACATCTGATAGAGGGCTATTATCTAAAATCTACAAAGAACTCAAGAAACTAAATGCCAAGAAACCAAATAATCCAATCAAAAAATGGGAGATGGAGCTAAATAGAGAATTCACAAAGGAGGAATCCCTAAGGGCTGAGAGACACCTGAAGAAATGTTCAACATCCTTAATCATCAGAGAAATGCAACTCAAGA
>CAJQZJ010004773.1:528610-541329 GCA_907164525.1 Lophiomys imhausi | reverse complement strand
CCTGACTTTAACATTCTACTATCTAACCATCTCCATGAGTTTAAAGTTCTATATCTAACTCAGCATTCATACTAACTTGCCTCACAATTTTAAAGATATCATCCTACTTCTTAAATGTACCTTAAGTCCAGGTTCTTGTCTCTGTTTCTTTGCTATTTCTACAATCTTTAGTTTGCTCCTGGATCTCCAGATGCTAGTAAGAGTACCTACCAGCTTCTAGTCAACTCATTGTCTGGAGTTGTACTTTATAAATACCAACCTAATGATGTGTGTCCTATTAAAAATGGCCATTAATGGCTGGGAATATAGCTTGGTGGATAAAGCACATGCCAGACAATTGTAAGGACAGGAGTTAAGATTCCTAGAACCTAGGCAAATGCCCATCAGGTGTGGTAGCTGATTCAGCAATTCTAGGGCTCAAAAGGCAGAAAGGGAATCCCTGAAGCAAGCTGGCCACAAACTAACCATATGGGAGAACTGTTGGTTCAATTCAGAGTCTCTTAGGGACAGAGAGATGATTTGGAGGTTAAGAGTACTGACTGGTCTTGCAGAGGACCAAGGTTCAGTTCTTAGCACACACATAGTGGCTCAAAACAATCAAACTTCCAGTTTTAGTGGATCCAGCACCCACTTCTGCCCTCTGTAGGCACTAGGCACACATGTGGTACAGCATACATATAAACAGGCAAAACACTCACACACATAAAATAAAAATAAACAAATCTTTAAAGGGGATGTGTGTGGGATTGGGGGTGTCCTATTTCCATGATTAAGGAGTAAAGTGATTGAGAAACATTTTCAATGTTGGCCTCTAGCCTCCACACATGTGTACACATGCTCCTTCATACACTAAGCATACACACTCATAGCACACATACATTACAAATAGCTATTCACTTTCTGTTGTTTATGGCGTAGTATATCAAGATCTTCACGATTTGATGCAACCCATAGCATGAAACCCATTTTCTCCACAAAGCCCTAATCTATACATTTATGGGTCCTTAGCAAGAATGGAATGTCTTATATAGTAAGCTAAAAATTAAGAGTACTAGCTATTCTTCTAGAGGTCCTGAGTTCACTTACCAGAAATCACATGGTGACTCACAACTATCTGTAATATGATCTGATGCCCTCTTCTGCAATGCAGATAGAGCACTCATATATGTAAAACAAACAAACAAATAAATAAAGTATACATTTAGCTTATCAGCCATTACATATGCTTAAGTTTTCTAAGTGAACAAATAAAATTTCTTAGAAACTTAGAAATCAGGGGCCAATTAAGGATTTTGGACTCCTCAGGGACCCACACGGGAAATAGTCATAGCAATGGGAGGCTCTGGGCCTAGTCAGTTCCCATGTCTCTTCTGCCTGGTTCCCATCGGTGACGATAGTGTTATTTGTAGACTGCAGACTCCACTCAGTGATGTTAGAGTACATTCAAAATCTTCAGGTGAAAGGGCCTGATGTGCTCCAGAAACCAGAGGTACTGTATATGTCTGATGTGTGGGCTATGCTGGAGAATACCACTGTCCTCAGCCCTGGGTGCCAGCAACTCCTGTTCTTGGTTGAGAGACGACACTCTAGCAAGTGGACAGTGGGCCTAAATAGCCTGATAACTTGAGTCTGACCCTGTACACCAGGTTTCAGTACACTCTGTATTGGACATATAGACAATGGAAGAACAGAGACACTAGACACAGGTGACAGAGCACTTCCTGATGCAGTGAAAGAGTCGGCAGACTGGATCTTTTCAGAACGCCAGCTGGCAGCTTTGACCTCCAAACAGAAGCCTCCTCAGTTTACTGAGTCCACAGCTTCTGTGCAGGCATTGTGACACCCAAAAGAAGACCAGCGGACCCACTGCAGTAAGACTGAGGGTGATTCTCCTTGGGATTTGCAACATGGCAGCATCTGGCTGACCAGTAGCTGAGTGATTGAACTAACAGGCACTGGGCTTTCCTGAGCCCAAGCATGCTGTGGCTGTGGAAAGGATATACAATACATATTGGAACTCCCTGCCTGCCCCTTCACCTGGCCCCTCAGCTGGGCACTCAGGATCTACATCTCAGCCCAGAGCAGTAAAGTAGTTCTGGACCATTGTGTGCAGTCCAAGCAATGGGGCTGTACAAGTTCACATAGCTCCTGTCCAAGAGGCACAGATTGACTCTGCAGCTCAGCTGAGAGGAGCTCAGGAGGACCATGACCATAGGCCTGACACTCAGCTACAGGGAAACTGTTAGAAGCCCCGCCGACTCTGACAGAGAGCTCTGGAACACAGCACTTCTGGCTCGGAAAAGGAGGCTGAGCTTCCCCTGAGTCCAAGTGCTGTAGACATCTTGTGAACTCCATATTGGAACTCCCTGCACTCTCACTTTATCAGGACACTTAGTCTACAGCCTCAGTTTATAGCATCTAGATCTTGGTCTGGAGCAGTAAAGAAGTTTTGGACCATTGTGTGCTGCCCCAGCGAGTGGATGGTACTGGACCACAGAGCTTCTGACTGAGAGGCAGAGGTTGAAATTGGGATCCCCCTGAGAGCAGCCTGGGAGAAGCACAACCATGGTCCTGACCACAGTCCTGATGCCTGACTACAGGGAAACTGCGAGAAGCCCATCTGATTCAGGCAGGCTGGACAGGAGCACAGTGATTCTGGCCAGGAAAAGGCAGCTAAGCTTTCCTGAATCCAAGCACGGTGGACAAGGTGTGAACTCTACTTCAGAACTCCTTGCTGGTACTTGACTTGCCCCTCAAGTGATCATCAAGGCTACAACACAGAAAGCTCCAACCCTAGAGCAGTGAAACATCCTTGGACCATTGCTCACTGCCTAGGTGATGTGGGCTGTACCAGATCAGAGTGCTTCTGGCTGTAAGGCGTACATTGAACCTGAGAGCAGTTTGGGAGGTCCAAGATCACAGTTCTGACACAGAAGCTGCAGGGGAACTGTAGCTCTAGCCTACAGTCTGTGGCCTGCCAACCCCCGCCCCCCGACATCACTAGGAAGACCAGTTAGATGAATCTCAGGAACCTGCAGGCATGAATAACACATCCCACCCCAACCCATGACCTGGAGTACCCAGTTGGGACACAACAGGAAGGAGTGAGCTGTGGGAAGCCCACTGAGAACCAGCCCCCAACACAAAGCTCCATCCAGCCTGTGGATAGCTACAGATCACCAAGATCATATGGCCTCTATACCAAAACTTCTTCCTTGGCACCAAGTCCAGAAGGCACTAGGAATAAACAGCTAAGGACAACCAGATGGCTAAAGGCCAGAGAAAGAATAGAACTTGTAGAAATAATTAATTAAATTGTTTAACAGTATTTATATTATTGTTAATTGATTCAGGGCAATGTTAATCCTTAACCCATCATTATAAATGAATACACAGACACCACATGGATTTTAACAAGTCTTGGCCTGAATTGTGCAATCTTAGCCCATCTATGCTAGCTCTTAATTCTATTTCTCAAATATGACCCCATATATGCATACGTTCCCTTGGACTGTCATTCTCCACATTTGCCAATGTTCCAGCCACATGAAATGATCTTCTTTCATCTACCCCATAGTGTGTGTCCGCCTTCCTGCTCTTTGCTTCTTCTCTTGGATGCTTCTCTTCATGTACTGGAGGTTTCTTCTTGAGGCTGCTTCTGACTACTGGAGGCTTCTTTCACTCAAGGCTTTCTGCTTCAGAAGCCCTCACCTTAGTCCCACCTACCTCTGTCTTTGCTCAATCTCAGGTCTCAGCATTTATTCGACCAATCAGAGAATGCCTCAGAAGGGGTGGTAACCAGATCTCAGCATTGAAATCAACTTATCAGAAGCAATGTTATTAGACCTCCCCCCACAAGAACTGACAAAAGTCAGGGAAATATGACTCCAAAAAAATTCAGCAATGCTAGTACACCAAGCCCTGAGCAACCCACCACAGCTGAAACACATGAAAATGATGGCAAATCTATACTTAGGAAAATGATAGAGGAAGAAAGAAGAAGAAAATAAATCTCTGGACAAAGAATTTAAAGATGTCACAATTTTACAATTGAAAGCAATGGAGAATTCCATTAGAGACCTCTAAGCTAACCTAGTCAAACAGAAGTGGAAAAGAGACAAGGCTATGAAAGATTTGCAGGCAAAGACAACCAACTTGGAGCAGGAAATGAATAAAACAGTTCAAGACTTGAAATTGGAAATGGATGCAATAAAGAAAACACAGAGACAATCCTGGAGGTGGAAAACCAAGGAAAGAGACCAGGAACTACAGACATGAGTATCACAAATAGGATACAAAAGATGGAAGAAAGAATCTCAGGTGTGGAAGATTCAATTGAAGAAATTAGTACAACCACTAAAGAAAATGAGGATTCTAAAAAAGTCCTCACTCACAACATCCAAAAAATCAAGGACTCAATGAAAAAATGGAACCTAAGAATTATAGGCATAGATGAAAGAGAAGACTCCTGACTCCAAGGTCCAGGAAATATCTTCAACAAAATCATAGAGGAAAGGTTCTCAAAGCTAAAGAAAGAGATGCCAGTAAAATCCAAGAGGCTTACAGAATGCCAAGTAGATTAGACCAGAAAAGAAATTCCTCTTGCCATGTAATAATTCAAACTTCAAATGTGCCGAAGAAAGAATATTAAAATCTGTAAGAGAAAAAGGTCAAGTAACACATTATGGCAGACCCATCAGAATTACACATGACTTCTCCTCAGAAACTCTAAAAACAAGAAGAACCTGGAAAGACATCCTACAAGCCCTAAGAGAACACAGGTGCCATTATAGACTAATGTACCCAGTAAAACTTTCTATCACCATAGACAGAGAAAACAAGATATTCCATGACTAAACCAAATTTAAACAACATCTATCCACAAATTCAGCTCTACAGAAGATCCTAGAAGGAAAATTCCAACCCAGAGAAGATAACTACACCCAAGGAAACAAAAAAACTCCACCACAGCTAAACCAAAAGAGACACACAAACACACAACCACCACCTACATAAAAGTAACAGGAAATAACAACCTATGGTAATTAATATCTATCAACATCAATGGACTCAACTCCCCAATAAAAAGACAACAGAAACAAGACTCATCATTTTGCTGCATATAAGAAACACATGTCAGTAACAAAGATAGACTCTAACTCAGAGTAAAGGGCTCAGAAAAGGTTTTCCAAGCAAATGGTCCCCGGAAGCAAGCTGGAGTACCCATCTTTTTTTTTTTTTTTTTTTTTTTTTTCGAGACAGGGTTTCTCTGTGTATCTTTGGCTATCCTGGACTCACTTTGTAGACCAGGCTGGCCTCGAACTCACAAAGATCCGCCTGCCTCTGCCTCCCAAGTGCTGGGATTAAAGGCGTGCGCCACCACCACCCGGCGCTGGAGTACCCATCTTAATATCAAATAAAATAGACTTTCAACTGAAGTTAATAAAAAAAGATAGGGAAGGACACTACATACTAGTTAAAGGAAATATTCATCAAGATGACAACTCAATACTGAATATCTATGCCCCAAATACAAGAGCATCCACATTTGTAAAAGAAACTCTTCTAAATCTTAAACCACACTTGGATCCCCACACATCAATAGTGGGAGACTTCAATACCCCACTCATACCAATGGACAGGTAATTGAGAAGTAAACCAAACAGAGAAATAATAAGACTGATAGAAGTCATGAACCAATTGGTCCTAACATATATATATATACATATATATATACATATATATATGTATATATATATATATGTATATAAAGTTTCACCCAAACACAAAAGAATATACCTTCCTGTCAGCATCAAATGTAACCTTCTCCAAAATTGACCATATATTTAGACACAAAGCAAGCCTCAACAGATACAAGAAAATTGAAACAACTCCTTGTATTTTATCAGACCACCATGGATTAAAGCTGGACTTCAACAACAACAGAAATAACAGAAAGGCTACACATTCATGGAAACTGAACAATTCTCTACTCAATGACTACTGGGTCAGGGAAAAAATAAAGAAGGAAATCAAAGACTTCCTAAAATCCAACAAAAAGGAAGACACAACATACCCAAACCTATGGAACACAATGAAAGCAGTGTTTTGAGGAAAGTTCATAGAACTAAATACCTCCGAAAAGAAAATTGTGACAGCTCATATTAGCAACTTAACAGCAGAACTGGAAGAGCTAGAAAAAATGAAGCAAACACTCCCAAGAGGAGTAGAGGGCAGGAAATCATCAAACTCAGGGCTGAAATCAACAACTTAGAAACAAAAAGAACAATACAAACAATCAATGAAACCAAGAGTTGGTTCTTTGAAAAAAATCAACAAAATAGATAAACCCTTAGCCAACCTAACTAAAAGGTAGAGGGCAAATACCCACATTAACAAAATCAGAAATAAAAAGGGAGAAATAAAAACAAACATTGAGGAAATCCAAGGAATCATTAGGTCCTACTTCAAAAACCTATACTCCACAAAATTTGAAAACCTAAGAAAAATGGACAATTTTCTTGATAGATTCCACCTACCAAAGTTAAATCAAGATCAGTTAACAAATTAAACAGTCCTATAACCCCTAAGGAAATTGAAGCAGTCATTAAAAGTCTCCCAACAACAACAACAAAAAAAAAGCCCAGGGCCAGATGATTTCAGCACAGAATTCCACCAGACCTTCAAAAAGGAGCTAATATCAATAATCTTCAAAGTCTTCCACAAAATAGAAACAGAAGGAACACTGCCAAACTCATTCTATGAGGCCACAGTCACCCTGATACCTAAACCACACAAAGACCTACAAGGAAAGAGAATTTCAGATCAATTTCCCTCATGAACATAGATACAAAAATACTCAATAAAATACTCGAAAACCAAATCCAAGAACACATCAAAAGTATCACAAATCATGATCAAGTAGGCTTCATCCAAAGAATGCAGGGGTGGTTCAACATACGAAAATCAATCAGTGTAATCCACCATATAAACAAACTGAAAAGAAATCACATGATCATCTCGCTAGATGCTGAAAAAGAATTTGACAAAATCCAACAGCCCTTCATACTAAAAGTCCTGGAGAGAGCTGGACTACAAGGACCATACCTAGAAGTAATAAAGGCAATATACATCAAGCCAGTATCCAACAACAAATTAAATGGAGAGAAACTTAAAGCATTTCCACTAAAATCAGGGACAAGGCAAGGATTCCCACTCTCCCCATATTTCTTCAACATAGTACTTGAAGTTCTAGCTAGAGCAATAAGACAACTAAAGGAGATCAAGGGGACACAATTTGGAAAGGAAGAAGATAAAGTACCCCTATTTGCAGATTATATGATAGTATACATAAGTGACCCCAAAAATTCCACTACAGAACTCCTACAACTTATAAACACCTTCAGTTTAAAAGGTAGCTGGATATAAAATTAACTCAAAAAAAATCACTAGCCCTTCTTTATACAAAAGATAAATAGGCCAAGAAAGAAATCAGGTTTAACAACATCCTTCACAATAGCCAGAAACAATATAAAATACCTGGGGGTAACTCTAACCAAGCAAGTGAAAGACCTGAATGACAAGAACTTCAAGTCCTTGAAGAAAGAAATTGAAGTGGACATCAGACGATGGAAAGATCTTCCATGCTCATGGATAGGTAGGATCAACATAACAAAAATGGCCATCCTACCAAAAGTAATTCACAGATTCAATGCAATTCATATCAAAATATCAACACAATTTTTTACAGACTTTGAAAGAGCAATTCTCAACTTTGTATGGAATAACAAAAACCCCAGGATAGCTAAATCAATCCTGTACAATGAAAAAACATCTGGAAGTTTCACCATCCCAGATTTCAAACTATACTACAGAGCATTGGTAATAAAAACAGCATGGTGCTGACATAGAAACAGACCAGTTGATCAATCCAATTGAATCAAAGACCCAGAAATGAGCCCACACACCTATGGCCATTTAATTTTTGACAAAGAATCCAAAAACATACAATGGAAAAGGACAGTCAGTATCTACAACAAATGGTGCTGGTCTAACTGGATGTCAACATGTAGAAGAATGCAAATAGCCCCATATTTATCACCTTGCACAAAACTTAAGTACAAATGGGTCAAAGACCTTAACATAAAGCCCAAAACATTAAATCTAATAGAAGAAAAAGTGGGGGAAAGCCTGGAACTTATTGGCATAGGTGACAACTTCCTAATCAGAACACCAATAGTTCAGGCTCTAAGACCAACAATCAATAAATGGGACCTCATGAAACTGAAAAGCTTCTGTAAAGCAAAGGACACTGTCACTAGAACAAAACAGCAACCTACAGATTGGGAAAAGATTTTTACTGATCCCACATCTGACAGAGGGATAATATCCAACATTTATAAAGAACTCAAGAAATTAAACACCAAGAAACCAAATAATCCAATCAAAAATGGGGAACAGAGCTAAACTGAGAAATCACAAAAGAGGAATCTCTAATGGCCTAGAGACACTTGAAGAAATGCTCAACATGCTTAATTATCAGAGAAATGCAACTCAAGGTGACTCTGAGATTACATCTCACACCTGTCAGAATGGCTAAGATCAAAAGCTCAAATGACAGCACATTCTGGCCAGGTTGTGGAGAAAGGAGAACACTCCTCCATTGCTGGTGGGAGTGCAAGTTTGTACAAGCACTATGGAAATCAGTCTGGTGATATCTTAGAAAACTTGGAATAGCTCCACATCAAGACCCAGCCATACCATTTCTGGGTATACATCCAAATGATTCCTCACCAAACCACAAGGATGTTTCCTCATCTATGTTCATAGCAGCCTTATTTGTGATAGTTAGAAACTGGAAACAATGTAGATGTCCCTCAACCAACAAATGGATAAAAAAACAACTGTGTTACATATACATAATAGAATACTACTTAGCTATCATAAACAAAGGAATCATGCAATTTGCTGCCAAAAGGATGGCTCTAGAAAAGCTCATCCTGAGTGACCTAACCCAGGCCCAGAAAGATGTACATGCCATCTATTCACTTATAACTGGATTTTAGCCATATAGTACAGGATAACTATCCTACAACCAACAGATTGAAAGGAACAGGAACATAGACTTTGTTACTTGTTAGTGGGATACTTTGCCCTAGTGGAGCTGCCATGTAGGCCCCCAGTGCAAGAGGAAGCTCTTAGCCCTCATATGGCTGCTGAACTGGAGGGTTGGTATTTAGGGCACCCCACACTAGAGGAGTAGGATAGGTGGGAGAAGGGGGAGAGGGTGGGAGGTTTGGTGGAAAAGGGGTGTTTGTGGAGGAAGGGGACTGTGATGGAGATGTAAATTGAAGTAATAAACACTAAAAAAAAAAAGAAAAAAGAAAAAGAGCCTTTTATTGGACTAAAGGGGGGAGCTGTTGGGGGGAAAGATACACCTTGAATTTTTAAAAAAGCAGAACGGAGGGTTGGGAGAAGAAGTTAGGAGGTTGGGAGAGGAAGGGGGAGGAGGGAGGGGACTATGATTGAGATGTAACTTGAAGAAATAAATAAATATAATTTTAAAAACCTGTAGAAATATCCCCCCCCCAAAAAAATGCATGGTTATGATGTGAAATTCATAAAACATGATGGGATGCCTATTTTCATATCCTTTCTTAAATCCCCCACATTGGGTTCCACTGGCAAGTCCTACATTCAGAGGTTTAAAAAGAAAAGACAGTTTTGTAAAGGAACATAGAGGATGTAAAGTAAGAGAGAAAACAAACACAAAAAAGATAAGCCAACGATGAGCCCAGCCGCATTCGATTCCCTATGAGCTCATTGTCTCAGCTTCATTTCAATGACTAAATTCTGGTCATGTTATCAGTGTGAGCCTCTGCCAAACTTTATCTGTAAATGTGTACAATTCTTTACACCCTTTCCCCATTTGTAGCATTGGTGGAAATTTTTTTCTCAAAAATGGCAAAGCCATAGGGTAAAAGAATCCAGGGCTGGAATGATTAGGTACTTTTAGTTGGTACCACCTGCTAATCAGGAACACTGATTGTGTAAGAAATAAACTCCCACAGTGCTCTGCCCTTGAACTTTTCAATTGCACCTGCTGTGCAGTAGCCAGACAGCTTGTCTAATATGAACTTCTCAAAATAGCACCAAAAGCACCACTATGCTTCATGCACAAATTAATGGCTTGTATCAAAGTAATAGTTTCTGGAGGACAACTGTGGATGAAAATTCTATCTTATGCTAATATTTAAATTGCACTTGCTTTCCCCAAGTTAAAACATACAGCTCAGGGAAGTGGAGAAGTGGTTCAGGAACACTGTGGATCAGAAGTAGCAAGGAAGTTCTGGTGTTCATTGCACTAATGCTATAAATAAATCCAGGAGGCATCCATTTTCAATTTGAACTACCTCACAGGTAAAACTGTGGTAACCATCTCTAAAGTGTAATGGTGGCCCAGGACCCACATCATACCCCTGGTGACAATGCTTCAGCTCTTCCTAAGTATAGCTCCTGAGAGTTCCTGAGCATGTGAGGACTTCTATCAAGGAATAGAGGAAAGAAGCATTGATAGAAGAAAGGAAAAAAAGGAGGTGGTGCCCTGGGTTAATAATATGTTCATCTGTGATGTCATATTAAATGGGTGTCTCAAACTGAACAAGAAATATTTTTATGTGTAGCATTGGTGTTGGCCATAAAAGTAGACTAGTGCTCTGTGTCCTTAATTCCATCACTCCACTGAGTCCTCAAACACTGGAGAGAGGGACACATTCTAGCAAATTCCTGGAAGTCACAAGTTAGTAGATATATAAAAGCAACTGTTGTGTTCTACTGACCCTGATATAAGCTGGGAGATGCCCAAGGCCCTAGATTGACTCAATGATGCAAATGAAAAGAAAACTATTATGTCCTCACCCAAAAGACCTTTGAAAATTAACTTTTTAGGCTGCTGTTACAATATACTCACTTTCTTCCAAGGACTTTCTCACCCTTGGAGGCCAATGTAGCAACATTTCAATATTCCTGTAGAGGTGGAGCTAGTCAGCTCTTTTGTCATCACCCTGATCTCACTAAACTTCACTTGCCAGTAAACTGGTGACAAAACTGAGCCTAGATTGGAGGGATCCCTTAAGTCACAAACCAAAAACCAGCTGAGGACTAGAATAAAGGACAGAGAAAATCGTGACTCTGGGCTCAACGACTTGAGAAAAGAGACCTACACAGGTTGCCTCTGGCATAGAAGCATGAAAACCACCAAGTAAGAGGGTATTTGGAGCATAGTGGGACAGATAGCCTTATGTCCTCCATCAATACTATCAAAAATGGAAACTCAGCATTGACTGATCACTTCTTAAGTTTGATTGTTTATGTTAATCTCTGAAATATGAGTGCTTATAATTAATTGTGACTTATAAAGGAGCCAGGTCCCCATGGCGCTGATGGCACATGTCAAAGAAAAATACATTCTGGTATTGCAAATGGAGCATCTCAGACTCTTGGGTTATTAAGGCAAAACCTTCAAGAAAGTTGGAATAGAAAAATGATGTAGCAGCATCCCCATTCTATAACAAAATACATATTTTTATGTTGCATCTGCTTAGACTCTGTTACTTTAAGTCCTAACTAGACTTGAAATTCTGTGACAAGGGTGGCAGTGGTACATGCTCTATCTGGCACCTACCCTTCTCCCTCAAGCCTCTTATAGTCTTGTCCAGGACTGAATTTGAGAAAGTCAAAGATTCTTGATTTAATCATCTGGACATCTCCATCACTCTTTTATCCTTTCATGTCTTTTGATAATGATCATAGACATATTCAATTCCCATAGTCTTAAAATTGTAGCTCACATTTTTCTTACTGAAGAGGTCACCATTATACCTTTGTTCTTGTATTATAGAAATAAATCGTGGGTATCTTTTTGTAGGTAAAAGATCAAGAAACTTCACAGATGCCTGGTACCATGTTAGGAATACAATAATGAGCAAAACCAGGCATGGTTCCTGGCCATATTTGGCTATACCTGATAAGAGAGATGAGATCTAAATAACTGTGTTTTATTTATATATCATACAAAATGGAATAAAATGAACTTTTGGATTGAGGGTTCTGGGAGTGTTCTTTAGAGAAACGACATACTGAGTAGAGCTGGCAGGTGAAGAGTTCGAAGTGTACAGCCAGAGAGACATAAAGGCCCCAAGGCAAGTAAGATGCTGGTGTATGTGAGGCGGTAGATTGCCTGGAGCTCTGGTTTCTCATGGTACTCCAAGCATGTCAGTGCTTCCTCTTGCCCATCTCCACTAACCCATGCACTTTACTGCTTCCTTCTGTGAGTAAATCTTCCCTCTTCAGTTCCCCACTGATGCTGTACCAGTTACCCAGGCCCCTGCTTGCAAAGGGAATGAGAATCTCTGAAGTACAGTGCTTGATGTATTTGAGCATTCTGTCCAGCCTTCTGCCTCTTCCTCTGTGACACTTTCTCCTTCCTGGGATTTAGGAATGCTTTATTTTTCTGTTAGCTTTTTCTAGATATCTTTTCTGTCAGTCCATGGGATGTTTGTCACTTCATATCCCATCTCTGAGCACTTTCTTCCTTAGTGATGAAGCTTTGCCCAAGTGTCTTCCCCCATTCAAGGTCTAATGAATGCTGAATTAATATCAAGCTCTCAATATCTCTCTGTCTCTGTCTCTCTCTCTCGCTCACTCGCTCTCTCTGTGCA
>CAJQZJ010004773.1:510803-522375 GCA_907164525.1 Lophiomys imhausi | reverse complement strand
ACACACACACACACACACACACACACACACACACACACACACACACATGCTTCTCCTGCATATGTACGTCTGTACACCATGACTGAGTCACCATATGTGCTGGGAACTGAACCTGGGTCCTCTGTAAGAGCAGCTTGTGCTCTTAACCACTGAGCCATCACTCCAACCATTAGTTTTTTTTCTGTTTTTGTTTTGTTCTTTTAGAAAACAACATTTTCCATTCATCCCCTGATCTAAACTTCCCAAAGGAGAACCAAGAATCAATTTAATTAAGAGACTTCACTCACTCTGGTCTTATCATCCACACTCTCGATTGTAAGCCTCCTGTGGTGGCTGTTCTCGGTTGCCAACTTGGCTACATCTGGAATTAACTAAAACCAAACAGCTGCGTGGATCTGTGGGCGATGTTTTCTTGACGATTTAATCAGGAAGTGGAGAGACACACTTTTAATCTAGGTGTTTTGAGGTGGGAATATACACCTTTGATCTGGGTCACACACCTTCTGCTGGCAGCCTATATAACTGTGGTTCTCAACCTTCCTAATGCTGCAACCCTTTAATACAGTTCTTTATGTTCTTCTGACTCTCAACCACAAAATTATTTTCATTGCTACTTCATAACTGTAATTGTGCTACAGCTTTGAATCAATAAGTATTTGAGTTTTTCGATGGTCTTAGGCGACCTCTGTGAAAGGGCTGTTCAACCCCAAAGGGGTCACGACCCACAGGATGAGACCCACTGCTATATAAGGACATGGAAAAAAGAAGTTTGTTCATTGCCAGTTTGCTTTCATTCTTATTGTCTTATTGGCAAGTCCATTTCTTCACTGGCATTAGGGCCTCTTTTTTTCTTTTTTTTTTTAATACTTTGTAGACAGGAGAAACTGTAGGTTCAAAGGTTTTGTGGCTGGGTTGGTGTCCCAATTCCTCCACTTGAGGCCTTGTCTGGTTACAGAAGATGGCCAATTTAGGCTCCATGTTCCCCATTACTAGGGGTCGTTGCTAGGGTTACTATCAAAGATTTTGTGGAGTTCCCATTGCACTAAGTTTCTGCCTAAACCTGAAATGCCCCCTCCAATTCTAGGCATCTATCTCCCCACACCTGATCTCTCCTGTTCCAATCCCACCCACTCCCAGTCCATCATTAAAATCTATTTTATTATCCCTTGCCAAGGAAAATCTTGCATCCTCCCTTAAGCCTTCCTTGTTACTTAGCCTCTCTGGGTCTGTGGATTATAACTTTACACCTAATAACTTATAAGTGAGTACCTAACATGTTTGTCTTTTTGGGTCTGGGTTACCTCACTCAGGATGATTTTTTATAGTTCCATCTATTGCCTGTAAATTTAATATTTTTTTAACAACTGAGTGGTACTCCACTTTGTAAATGTACCACATTTTCTTTATCCATTCTTCTATTGAGGGACATCTAGGCTATTAGGAATAAAGCTGCTATGAATATAATTGGGCAAGTGTCCTTGTAGTAGGATGGATTGTCCTTTGGGAATATGTAGGGCCTACTTTTTAATAAGACAATGCATTTGATTATCTTGATTTACCAATTGTGATAGGCAGCAGCTTTGTTGACTGTATATAAAACATTTGACAGTTTGTGGAACAATAAGGAAAATGATGATGCTGGTTGGTTGCTCTTAGTATCTCTGGATAAACTGACAAAAGAAACAAATGAGCTCTATGATAAATCAACCAATTTTTAGTATCTCAGAATATGGTGAAGGGCAACAATGTACTAAGTAATAAAATTGACCAGCTCTAGATGTGCATAAACAGTCTAAAAGTTTCTAAGTGCTCCCTGGAAGAGAATCTTCTCTCCAGCAGCCACAGAGCTCAAGTTGTGGAAAATCAAGCTGAAGCCTGCATTATAAGGTTGGCTGAATTACATTGAAGACTCAATTTCCAGTCTTGGGAAGTGTCAACAGATAAAGTAAGGGCATTGATTGGTAAAGAATGAGATTCTGTAACGTGAGGTAGAGATGTATAGGAGGACCCTACTGAGGCTGAGAACACTGAATCTTAGATTCTCAAGGTTTTACCCTCAGCTGAAGAAGCAGTTTTAGTGCAAACTGAACATCTGATAACGGACTACCAAGTTACCATGTGATCTGAACTACCTATCATGAGTTTGGGTGGTACCTGACCCACCAAGTCATGAAATAGGACACACAGAGCAAACCATTATTAAATAGAAGTGGTATGTATGTGATCAAGCGCAACCAGGTCCTGAGGGCACAAGAAAGTTACATGAAGAGGTTGTTCAAATGCCTATGGTTTCTAATCCTATTGCAATGCCATCTGCTGCCAATCATGCACATGTAGCCTTATGGGGTATGCTCTGCAATCAGTTGACCGAAGAAGAGAAGACTAAGGCCTGAGTTGCTGATGGTTCTGCACGTTATGCAGAGACCACTCAGAGGTGGACAGCTACAGCATTACAACTCCTTTCTGGGACAACCCTGAAAGATAGCAGTGAAGACAAATCTTAACAGTGGGCAGAACTTTAGTAGGGGAACACATGGTCTTATATTTTGTTTGGAAGGAGAAATAGATGTGTAATTGTTCACTGATTCATGGGATGTAGCCAATGGATTGGCTGCATGGGCAGGGACTTGGAAAGAGAATGATTGAACAATTGATGAGAAAGGCATCAGGTAGATAGATCTCTACAAATGGGTAAAGAATGTGAAGATACTTGTGTCCCATGTAAATGCTCATTAAAGGGTGACTTCAGTGGAGAAATTCAGTAATCAAGTAGATAGGATGACCCATTCTGTGGATAGTCAGCCTCTTTCCCTAGTCATTCCTGTCATGTGTCCATGAACAAAGTGGCCATGGTGGCAGAGATAGAGATTGTGTATGTGCTCAACAACATGGACTTCACTCACCAATGATGACTTGGCTTTAAATGCTGCTGAGTGCCAGATCTGCCAACAGCAGAGACCAACACTGAGTCCCAGATATGGCACCATACCTCAGGGGTCATCAACTAGTGACCTGGGGGAAGGCTGACTACACTGGAACAATTACTTCATGGAAAGGACAACTCCTTGTCCTTATGGAATAGATACTTATTCTGGTTATGGATTTGTATTTCCCTCACATAACACTTCTGCCAAAAACACCATCCAGGGACTTACAAAATACTATATCTGTTGTCATGGTATTCTACACAGTATTGCTTCTGACCAAGGAATTCACTTTAAAGCCAAAGAAGTGTGACAGTGGGCCCACAATTGTGGAATCCACTGATATTCCCATGTTCCTCACCATCTTAAAGAAGCTGGTCTGATAGAAAGATAAAATGGCCTTTTGAAAACACAGCTACAGTGCCAACTATGGGGCAGCAGCCTGGAGGGCTGGCACAGGGCTCTCCAGAAGGCTGCATATGTTTTGAATTAGTGTCCAATATACGATATAGTTTCTCTCATAACTGACATTGATGAGTCCAGGAATCAAGATGTGGAAAATAGAATGGTTTCAATGACTGCTCCCCCCACCCAGTGACCTACTAGGAAAAGTTTTGCTTCCTGTTCCTGTGGACCTGTTCTTCTGTCCTAGAAGTTTGGGTTCCAAAGAACTGGAAGCTTAGACATCTCCCTGGCCACCTTGGGCCTCTGATAACCCTTAACCCAATAGACTAAGAAAGGAATAACCATGTTAGGAGGCTTGATGGATCCAGATTACCATGGAGAACTTGGATTGCTTCTCCAACAAGAAAAATCATGTCTAGAGTGCAGGAGATCCTTTAGGGCACCTCTTAGTACTACCATGTCCTGTGATTAGACTGAATGGTAAACTACAACAGCATAATCCAGGCAGGATGATGACTAGCACAGACCTACTAGGAATGAAGGTATGGGTCACTTCTCCAGGAAAAGAGTTAAGACCTGCTGAGGTCCTTGCAAAGAGTTGAGGAAATACAGAACTGGTAATAGAGGAAGGTAATTACAAATACCAAATAAGGTCATGTGATCAATTGCAGATATGAGGATTATAACTGACATGAATGTTTCTGTAATATTTTGTTAAGAAGTGTTTGGACAGATATTTGTGTTTTCTTTCCTCAATTTCTTTTTCATGTAATGTAACATCAAATAAGAGAATTCACAGTGGTTATCATTTTTATGTTTTAGATACTAAATAATGTCCCTGACTGCATAGTTTTATGTCAACTTGTCACAAACTAAAGTCATCTGAGAGGTATTAAGAAAATACCTCTGTAAGATAGGCTGCAGGAAAGTCTGTGGGGTATTTTCTCAACTACTGACTGATGTGGGAGGGCCCAGCCCATTGTGGGTAGTACCATCCATGGGCTGGTGGTCTTGGGTTCTGTAAGAAAGTAGGTTGAGAAAGCCATGATGAACAAATCCTAAGCAACACCTTTCCATGGCATATCCATAAGCTCTGACTCCAGAATCCTACCAAATTTGAGTTCCTACCCTGACTTCCTGTGATAAGGAAGTGTAAAAAAAACAAAACAAACAAACCTTTCCTCCTCAAGTTGCTTTTGGTCATGGTGTTTCATCATAGCAATACTGACCTTGACTAGGACAGTTTCTCAAGGGACATTGCCACCTATTCCAAAATTTATAATGTGCCTGTGGTTGTATGAGGGATAGTTATATCATGTGAGGTGTAATTATGATTTATTTAAATAATAATGTTTGCTATTGTATTGTGATAGTTATATGTGAAGCATAATTATGATTTGGCTATTATTTTCATTTGGAAATTAAGCATGACATACGGAGATATGATTGTGCGTCAAGGTGACAAAGGGTGTCTTGTGATGACTTTTCTTGGTTGTCAACTTGGTTACACCTGGAATTAGCTAAAACCCAAGTGTCTGGATACACCTGTGTGGGATCATTTTCTTAATTTAATCATTCAAAGTGGAAAGACCTACTTTTAAGCTGGATTGTTTTGAAGTGGGAAGATCCACTTTAAATCTCAGCCACACTTTCCGTCAGCAGCCTACGTTAAAGACATGGAAGAAGGAAGCTTACCTTTGCCTGCGTGCTCTCGCTCTTGCTGGCAAGTCCATTCTTTCATTGGCATTGCAGTCCTACTTCTTTGAGATCCTGGCATATACTGAAGACCAGCTGGTACATCCAGCCTTGTGGACTGAACAAGTACTGAATTCTTGGGTCAGTAGAAAGTCATTGATGGACTAGCTGGACCACAGCCTGCAAGCCATTATATATATATATATATATATATATATGATACATGTGTGTGTTCATTCTATAAGTTCTGTTCTGTTCCTCTAGAGAACTCTAACAAATACACCACTTTAAAATTCCCCATTACTTGGATAATTTGAATAAAAATTATTGAGTAGTCTTGACAAGACTTTGGAAGTGTGACAACAGCAAATATTAGGTAACACAGATACTGAGCACATTGAATCCTGTGTTTTACACCCACTTTGGATGCAAAGGAAAAGAGAAGGAACAGAAAACAAGTGGGATTTTCTATTCCAGAGACCACAGTATGTGTCTTATCTGACACTGTCATATTATAACAAGAATGTGTTATTAATGGCTTTTCAGTTAGTTCTCGAAATCACTGTTTTTATTTAAGGGCTGAAGTTGAGATTAGATCATCCTTGCAAGTGAACTTCTCATTAATTGGTAAACTGTCTCAACAGAAGCATATGCTGACATGTGTGTTCC
This sequence comes from Lophiomys imhausi, assembly GCA_907164525.1. Classification (NCBI taxonomy): domain Eukaryota; kingdom Metazoa; phylum Chordata; class Mammalia; order Rodentia; family Muridae; genus Lophiomys; species Lophiomys imhausi. Next base: position 516,682 of record CAJQZJ010004773.1, on the reverse strand, counting down.
CACTATGAGCATTTGCGTCCTCCTATGTTGTTACTTGTGTTGCTGTCAGTGCTATGTTTTATTATTCTCCATACTTCTGGCAAAAGATTAAAGAGGAACGTTGGGAACCAATATAGAAGTGCTAATGTGGCTGTTATAACGCAGTTCCTGCCTACTTCCCACAGCCAGCCCCTCCTGCTTCCTTCATCCCTGAGTTTCACCAGCCCATGGTGCTTTAATATTATGAAGTCACAAATTGTTTATTATTTTCACCATCTATCTATTTAAATGGTATGGGAACCACATGGACTGCCAGTGGCACTGAGGTAAAGGGTGTGTTCTCATTTTATCCTGTTACTGTGACAAACACCATGACTGGAGGTAACTCAGGGGAGGAATAGGTTTATTCCAGTTTACAGATTACAGCCCATCGCTGTATCTAGTTGGGACAAGAACTCAATCAGTAATTTCAGGCCGGCCTGCCAGCTGTTTCACACAGTATCACCTCTGAGCAAAGATCTCATGCGGAGCCAAATAGGTACAGTAGAAATCACAGAGAAACTTGGCTTGTTGGCACGTGTTGTTTCAGGCTTAGCTAACTTTCTGAAGTTCAGAATCGCCTCCTCCAGGGGATGACGTCACCCACAGTGTGTCGGCTGTTCCTCCATCAGTGAACAATTAAGACGATTTCCCCAGAGACAGGCCGTCAGATCAATCCAATCTAGGCTACTCTTCCATTGAGAGTGCCCTCTGCCATGACTCTACTAACTGGAGCAGATGGTTACTTCCATTGTGGCATGCATGCACTGTAGCAGTCACCATAACAGGCTTTCTTGACCCCATATCCTTGGCGTCCAACTGAAAGGGAGCCTGACCCACAAAGGAGCAAATAGCTTAGAAAGTGTCACAGTGCAGCACAGCAAAACCACTTCTATCTTAAGTCAAGAAGCAAAAGAGTAAGAGCCTGGGTCCCATAGTCTCCATCCAAGGCATACTCCCAGTAATCTAAGTACTTCCCAATAGGCACCAGGTTCTGAGGACCACCACCTCCCAAGAGCACCACCATGGGATCGAACCTTAACATATGTGTAAGGGGCATTAGATTAATAGATTCAGTGAATATCTAGGGTCTCTTAATATGGGGCTTGAAGATCAACTTGGCTGCGGGCACTCGGGATAGCAGCATATGGACTAAAAACAAGGTTTATGGCTTGGCATTGTTTTCAGCTGCTAATAACCTTATGAAGTAGGCAGAGCCCAGATTAGGCTGAAGCCAGGTGAAACAAAGAGAGACCCTATTTAAGGACGAAGTGGGTGGAGCCTGAGAGTTCCCATGCTAGAGATGACGACATGCAAGGCAGCTTGTATCATCTGATGGAGAAAATGCTGGTGGATTGAAAAGCTGATCTCAAACAGAACTAAAAAATTATGGCCAGCTCTGCTTGAGGCAGAAAGAAGTTGGTGAGCAGAGAAGGCCTCAGCAAAAGGCCAAGGACTAAATAAACCCTGTGGCATGGCTTTTGATTAGAGGGGTTCAACCAGTTCAAACAGTGGCCTGAATGGAACTGTGGCCAGCCTCAAAGACTGAGGCAGAGCGGTTGAGTGACTAATACAAACTGAATAGGTTGGTTTACAGACAGCCGAGGCCTTCCAGAGAGAAGAAAGCTTCAGGTCTCATTTAAAGTGAGGCTGCCATAGCCAATTTACCCTAATGGACCTATGTCTGAGATATTCATGAAGAAAGACTGTTGACTAAGTGCGTTAAAGGATCTACTCCTGAGGTGTTCCTGACAACTAGGGACCTGCCCCAGGGACTGAATCCTTATAAAAGGTTAGGATTAGTTGTTAGATAATAGTTGTTATAATTATTAAAAGGTTTAGTTGTTAGGTAACAGGGGTTATAGTCATTCTTAGGGCTAGTAGTTAGGTAATTGTTTATATTTGTTATAAGTGTATATATTATTAATAAACGTATATTAGATATTTAAAAGTTTTGTCTTCACATATGGACTTCTGGTGAACACTCAAGACACAAATTCTAGTAACAGATTTATGCAAAATGGACCTTCAGTTTCTCACCCTTATGGTTTGATCTGCAGATGCCTGACAGGTACTGAGCACACATAAGAGTCTAGGCAGTGAGGTAAAATATCTTTAAACCTAAAAAGAGAGAACAGTGTTGAGAATCTATCAAACTAGCCCATCCTCTACAGACCACCTCCACAGAATATGAGACAAATAAAAAAATAAACTAAATGAGAAAGTGGTGCCAAATTAGGGAAATGATTTCTGCTTCCTTTATCCAAGTGACACCAGAAAGTCCTATTCTATTCACACTTAGAATATGGTGTGAGTAGAGAAGCATCCTGCAGCTTTTAGAGCATATTCAAATACCACTTTTTGAGGTCTTTTCCATAAACAACTACCCAGCCACAGACATTGGGCATTTTGTTCAAAGTCCAAAACCCATAAAACAGAAGAACTGTAAACAAGATTGATTAGTTAGATAGCACTATTACACATTGAAACCAGGTATTTTTAAAAATTACAACCTTCCCACTAAAGAATAAATGTAGTTCACCAAAACAAATGGATACATGAACAGCATACAGTGAACCTGGCATGGTGGCGTATGCCTTTAATCTCAGCACTCCTGAGGCAGAGTTAGGTGGATCTCTACAAGTTCAAGGTCAGCCTGGTCTACAAAATGAGTCCAGGACAGCCAGGGCTACACAGAGAAACTCTGTCTCGGAAAAAAGAAAAATAAAAGCATACAGTGAACATCATGCATGATGAGAGATGGGGCAGCTTTCCTCTCTGTCAGGAAGAAGGGAGTCATCTGACTTCACAGCCCATCATTAGTACAATCTCATCAGTACAATACTGAGATCTTACTCAGGATAGCTAGGCAAGGAAAGAATTAACATGCATCAAAATCAGAAGCAAAGAAGTAAGATGTTCTCTGTCCAAATTTAATATTGTGGGTAGCTTCACACACAAACAATGTTAGGATACAGGAATTCCACAAATTCACAAAATACTAAGAAAACACAACATATCAGCAATATCTCTGCATACTAAAAATGAACAACATGGAAAGAAAATCAAGACACAAATTCCATTTATAGTAGCATCAAGAAGAATAAAGTTGATATCCATTTGTAAAAGAATGAAGTTAGACCCATACTTATCACCTTGTACAAAACTTAAGTCCAAGTGGATCAAAGACCTTAACATAAGGCCAGTCACACTAAATCTACTAGAAGATAAAGTGAGAGAAACCCTTGAACTAATTGGCACAGGCGATAACTTCCTGAACAGAACACCAACAGCTCAGGACCTGAGATCAACAATCAATAAATGGGACCTCATGAAACTGAAAAGCTTCTGTAAGGCAAAGGACACTGTCATTCGAACAAAACAGCAGCCTACAGACTGGGAGAAAATCTTCACCAACCCCACATCTGACAGAGGGCTAATATCCAAAATCTACAAAGAACTCAAGAAATTAAATGCCAAGAAAACAAATAATCCAATCAAAAAATGGGGGGCAGAGCTAAATAGAGAATTCACAAAGGAGGAATCCCTAATGGCTGAGAGACACTTGAAATGCTCAACATCCTTAATCATCAGAGAAATGCAACTCAAGACGACTCTGAGATTCCATCTCACACCTGTCAGAATGGCTAAGATCAAAACCTCAAATGACAGCACATGCTGGCGAGGGTGTGGAGAAAGGGGTACCTGTAGGGGCTGATAGGTTAATATAAGTTAGATTTAGTGAATACCTAAGTTTCTGATACAGTCTCTTAATTCGGGGCATGAAGATCAACTGCTGTGAGCAATTAGCTTATCAGCTTATGGAAGAAGTCAGGTGAAATGAGGGGAGTCTCTTTGGACTGAAAAACAAGGTTGAAGCCAGGTGAAACAAGGAAAGACTTTATGACCTGGCATTGCTTTCAACTGCTAAGTGGGCAGAGCCCAAATTAAGCTGAAGCAGGTGGAACAAGGAGTGATCCTATTTAAGGACAAGTGGATGACGCCAGAGAGGCGCGTGCTAAGGGCCCCCGATATGAGAGAGCTCCGAGAGTCCTGCTGGAGAAAGTTCTGGTAGACCAATGGCCAGATCTCCCTGAGGCAGAAGGAAGCTGGTGAGCAGAGAAAGCCTCGGCAAGACAGCAAAAGGCCAAGGACTAAACCCTGTGGCTCAGCTTTTGCCTAGAGGGGTTTGACCTGTCCGAACAGTGGCCTGAACGGAACTGTGGCCAGCTTTAAAGACTGAGGCAGAATGGCAGAGTTGCTGATACGAAGGAAGTAAGGTGGCCTACAGACACTGAGGTCTCCCAGAGAGAAGAAAGCCTCAAACCTTATTTAAAGTGAGACTTCGATAGCCAATTTACCCTGACGAACCTGCGTCTGAGCTATTCCAGAAAAAGGACTGCTAAGTGCGTTAAAGAGTCTACCCCCGAGACTGGTTTCCTGACGACTAAGGACCTGCCCCAGAGACTGTATCATTCTAAAAGGGTATGAAAGTAGTTGTTATGATTATCAATAGGTTTAGTGGATAGGTTAAAGGGGTTGTAGGAATTTATAGGATTAATAGTTAAGAAATTGTTGGTGTTTGTTATAAGTGAATTTAGTAATAAATAAGTGTTAAATAATAACTTAAAAGTTCGGTTACAGGTACCCTACTCCATTGCTGGTGGGAATGCAGGCTTGTGCAACCACTATGGAGGTCACTCTGGCGATATCTTAAAAAACTTGGAATAGCTCTGCTTCAGGACCCAGCCATACCACTTCTGGGTATACACCCAAATGCCTCTTCACAGAATCATAAGTAAGTTTCCTCATCTATGTTTATAGCAGCCTTATTTGTAATAGCTAGAAACTGGGAACAACCCAGATGTCCCTCAACTGAAGAATGGGTCAAAAAACTGTGGTACATCTACACAATGGAATATTATTCAGCTATCAGGAACAATGACATTATGCAATTTGCAGCCAAATGGATGGAACTAGAAAAGCTCATCCTGAGTGAACTAACCCAGACTCAGAAGGACACATATGGCATCTATTCACTTATAGTAGGATTTTAGCTATATAGTAGAAGGTATCGATACTACAACTAACACACCAAAGGGAACTTGGACGTAGACTTCTTATTTCTAATTTTTATTCTTTATTTATTTTTTTATATATTAGTTATATTTTTTCTATTTTTTAGTCTTTTTTATCTATTGTATGCTTATTGGTTTGTTTGTTTAGTAGTTCTCTCTCCCGGGCAACGAGACACTTTTCACTGATGGTACTGCTTCATAGATCCCCAATGAATAAAGAGGCTCTTGGCCCTCATACGACCTCCCAACTGAGATGAGAGACTGTTATATAATGACACCCCTCCCCAGAGAAATGGGATGGAAGGGTTAGGAGGTAAAGAAAAAAATGAAATGTGATGTTTCGGCCTTTTACTACTAATTGTCATAAACTGTTTAGGATAATTAAGAAATGCAAATCGGTATTGATCTTTGTATATTGATACAAAATTAAGATTATAGTTGGCCACAATGGTATTGATCCTTGTATATGGACGTAATATTAAGATTGTATTGGGCTACATAGGCATTGACCTTTGTATATTGATACATAATCAAGAGTATATTTAACCACAATTGAATAGATCTTTGTATATTGATACAAAATTAAAGGTAATGCTTCCTAATGGTATCATACCTAGAGATACTTAAAAATAAAATGTGAAGCTCTGGCCTCTTGATACCAACCGTTTAAAACTGTCTAGGATAGTTAAGTAAAACAAACTCCTAGTCATGCAAACATGTCACTTTGTTAGCTACTATGACAGTCTATCACAGATATTCTCTAAACTACCCAGTAATCAAGTT
>CAJQZJ010004773.1:468658-489490 GCA_907164525.1 Lophiomys imhausi | reverse complement strand
CCCCCCCCCCCCCCAAAAAAAAAGGTAATTGTCCCAGAGTTAGGATTAGGGCAGGGCTCTGTTCTTATCTTTCCAGGAGATTTAAAGCATCCATTCAAGAAATCCAGGGACAACTGGACAACGGAAACCTCAGCAGAAAACAGATCAGACACCAAAGAAGACGAGTGGCCCAGATGATCCAGCCTTGCAGACTTCTTCAATACCAGTTTTCTCAAAAGTCTGCAACCACAACAACTCAAAATCGCTAAGATCATTCAGCTTCACAGACTACTCCAGCCAGATCTTCAGTAAAGCTCTGAAGATCAGCTTCTGTCTATGAACTTCTTAGGACATCTAAATAGCTGAGCACAAAAGGACTGAACATCAAATGATTCTATTAACATTTTTAACCATTTTTCCATTCTTATTTGGGCCCCAAACAGGTTTACTATGTCCCAAATCAGCAGGAAGTCATTTTAAGAAAACAACGTCCTATCCCCAGAAGGTGGGGAGGGTGTCCCTCCCCCCTTTGGTTATTTGACAGATAATAGAAAATTTTGTTATTTAGGGGAAAAGACTACAAGCTGTTAAATGGTCTTGTTAAATGGGTTTTGGAGGTTAGACCCAGGGACTTCTCTCTTTTTCTTTTCTGTATCCTTCTTTCTCTCCTATGTTGGAATTTCTTTTTAAGGAAACAAACAAAACCCAGGAGGGAAGAACTCTAGGAAGAGGTTGGGAAGTGATAACTTAAGTAAACAAGAGGCAGAATTCAAGGTCAAGGTGAGTCTTGGGAGAAACCACACATGATGGGGAAATATCTATTCAGCCCTCACAAAAGTGACCAACGTGACTCTCAGTTTGAATGACATCTGTTTGCAAATGATTAATAACACCATGAAAGTGCAAAGAAAGCATGGGTGAGAAGTATAGTATTATGAGAACAAAGAACTAAATATTGAAGAACACTAACAGTTCAGAAATGGGAACCAGAGCTAGAGAATTAAGAGATGGAGAAGGTTGAGAGAGTAAGTCTGGAGAACTTCAAAGACAAACGATTTGAAATTGGCAAATACTGATATGAGGAGCAAAAGAACAAAGAAGTTGGATGGCAGGTGAACTGGGGACCTTAGGGCTGCTGTCACTTGGTTGGTTTGAAATAAGATGTGCATAGGAGATGAATAACTGAAAGAGGCTGTAAAGAACACTCGTACAGCCTCCAGTGTATAAGACGGTTCTTGACCCTCCTATGACTGCTGGACTGGGGCAGGAGACTGTTATGTAGGGACACTCTACTCCAAAGGAGTGGGATGGAAGGGATGGGGGTAGAGGGTGGAGGGTGGGACTGGGAGGGGTGGAAAGAGGGCACTGTGATCGAAATGTAACCTGAAGTAATAATAATAAAAAAAAGAACATTGCTACAAACATTAGTTATCCACTTCTGGAAACCCATCCTAACAAAAGCAGCAGTGTCAGATGTGAGTCCATGCCAAGAAGTGACAAGCACTTTGATACAGGTGGTGGCTATAGGGAGAGAGAGTATAACTCACTCCATGTGAGGGGTCTGGGTACCACAAAGCTTGGAGACTGGACAGATGGCATTTCTGGATACAGAAGTTACTCAAGATTTGGAGCAGAAGGGTGACAAAAATCCGAGATTCCAGCTCTAATGGCATGAAGAACTGAAGGGTTAGATGGCTGCTGATGGTTCTACAGTAGCAGCAGCATGAGGCTCAGAGGGGCATCAAGGAGAAGAGAAGCAAATATTGTCTGCAACATGTACAGCATGACCAAAGGGTCCAAACATAAATCTAGACTCTGAGTTCATAGGCAAATCAGAAAATTCTTCATTCATTTATTCAAGAGCTGTTCTTTGAGTATCTGCTAGTGCTGAGGCTGTGCTAGCTCCTGGAAAAAAATCCTTGGGAAATGTTCACATGATTTGTTTGGTAAAACAAAAAAGTGAAAATTTGAGAGGCATAAAGTTGTCAAGTGTAAACAGAACCTTTACAGAAGAGTGCAACAAGAGAAGAGATGTGAGTTCACTAGAGTACTCTCAAAAGCCATATGCTGAGATTTTGGAGAAAAGGCTTGGTGGCAGTCTGAACCAAAGGGAAGCAAGCACAGAGCATGTTTGGCTGCAAAAGGAAGCTACCACACCTTAGAGAAAGACTTTCATGTTGAGAAGCAACTAAGAATGGCTCAGGTGTGCTGCATACAGACATTGGTGTTCTGCATGCAGAACTGGCTTGGAGTTCTGAATAGAATTTACCCTAGCCACAATTAATTTGGCTTCACTGGGGAATATAGGTATGCAACAGACACAACAGTTACTCCTAGGGCTGATGGCTTTCATTGCAAAACCAGCTTAGTAAGACTGTACTGGGGATGTAGCTCACTGAACGAGTGATTGCCTAGCATGCACCAGTCTCTGAGTTCAATACTCATTACCTCAGAAACAAAAGAAAACAAAACACACATACGACCCCCCCCAAAAAACCAAAACAAGCCTAAATCTAGTTATATTTTGATGCAGGGAATATGTGAGTGAAGGACAGCATGAAGCATGTGGGTAGACTCAACACATGTTGGTTAGAGCCCTGGATAGATAGAGGACTCAGCTTCTGCAAAGGAGTTGGCTAATTCTGGATTGAGCTTTTGAAGAAATCCACTCACTGTCCCCCACACCTTTGTAAGTTTCATACCTCCTCTGAATTCACATGTACCTGAGTTTTCCCCAGTACATGTTAGTGACCCTCTGAGATTTATTTGCAGTTCCTCACAATGAAGAATATGCTCTCCTAACTCCCATCCACATGGTCAGGATGATGAGCCTCATCCTGGCATATCTGACTGCATAATTTTTAAAGTATTTATTAATAACTCTAAACACCTTTCAAACCACCAACCCTAGCCACTTTATCAAACCTCAGGTGCAGGTCCCTGGGGGCACTTGGTCAGCAGTCCATACAAATTAGCCAATGCCAAAGGGAATGTAGGAACATTTGTAATCTGTCTGCAGGAACATTGCAATCATCAGAAAATGCAATGTGACCCCTTAAGTCATTCTGATTATTCCAAACAGCCTCTTGGCATGTCCAGCACCATGTGTATGTTCAGCCTTAGTGCCATGGCTTCTGCCTGTCCAGCCTTGCTGAATTTCTACGAAGTAGGCTCTGCTGTCCTCAGCTGAACATAGCCTTAGTGCTGTGTTTTTCACAGGCCCAAACTGAGGCTTCACGTGGCCTCAGCCAATCTGGGCTCAGCTCAATCTAGGCCACAATCTTTCTAGTATCTTTAGAAGTGAAGCAGTGATGAGCAGCAATGAGAAGCAATGCCAAGCAAAAAGCCCTCTTGAGTTTCCTGGGCCTTCCTTTTTATACACTCTCTCTAATTATGCACCAGGCTGCCTTCTCATTGGCCAACCTGATGCCCTCCACCTGAGGTACACCTGTTGACTAGGATCACTCACTTTGCCAGGTGTCCCACACAGGTGCAAGTATTTAGGTTGATTTTATATGCCCATTTTATGAGACTTTTTCAGAGGCACTTCCACAACTTTTATATATTAATTCAACACAACTGTGTTTCCAAAGAAATCCAAACTTCCACCACATCTGGCCCTACCAAAGATGCTTCTTTGTGATCATGTTGTTAGAATATTCCCTCGAGCTGTTCTGTATCGACTGAACTTGTTCTAGTGACCCCCATCTTTATCTTTGGTCTGAAATCCCATCACCCTAGATCAGACTGTGAAATAGCAATTGTCTTTCCATCTTCCTTCAAATTCTAGAATAAAACACCCATACTTCTTCCATCTTCATTATCTTCATTGGTCTCGCATTCCCCAAGACTGTCATCTGTAGTTTTGCTTCCAGCTAGTTTCCTCCCTGAGGTGTAGATGTCTTTTTTCCTTGCCAGCTCTTCTGATAACATTATGACCTGAGAACTACACAGGTTCCATGGTGTTTTTCAAATGACATATTCTTTGGACTCAAGATGGTCCTTGGGGCCCTGTACTGTGCCCCCTTCCTTCCTGATGGTTAAAAAGGTTTGGCAGTCTTCCAAATTGCTTCATCTTGTCCTATAGTCTTTCACTTGCCTTGCTCCAAATGAGCAGTTTTTTCCTTGGAACGAGTTGTTTTACTATTGCCATCTCCACAGTTCCTGTCCAACATCAGCTGGAAGGGAATAATCCCAACAGCCATATGATATAGCTACATCAGGTAGAGAAGGCACGTAAGGAGTTGGAAAGATGGTGCACTGGGTAAAGTTCTTGCCTGGGAAAATGTGGAGACTAGAATCTGTATTTCCAACACAATTATAAATGTTCACTAGGCATGGTGGCTATCCTAATTGGCTTAAGCTTCCGCTTGTCAACATGACACAGCCCTTAGTCACCTGAAAGATGACTCAACTGAAGAATTTCTCAGATTAGATTGACTCTGTGGTTGTGTCTATAAAAGGTTGTCTTGACTGATGGTTTATGTGAGAAGACCCAATCCACTGTGCGCAGCACCATTCCTAGGAAGGCGGGCCCAGACCGTGTAAAAAAGCTATCTGAGCATGAGTCAGTGAGTGAGCCAAAGGGGCAGAGAGAGCCAGCAAGCGACTTCCTCCATGGTTGTCCCCCTGAATTCCCTCAATGATACATTGTAAACTGGAAGTTTAACCAAATAAACCCTTTCTTCCCCTAAGCTCCTCTTGGTCAGTGTTAGTCACAGCAACAGAGATAAAACTTGATCAGTGGATGCATTCCAGCCAGGAGCAGGAAGAAGGAGGACAAACACCATGGGTTAGAAAAAGGAATCTCATTTCACATGGCTAGGAACATTGGCATAGCGTGGAGAATGGCAGTCCAAGGGGACGTATGTATATATGGGTCATATTTGGATAATAGAATTAAGAGCTAGCTTGTGGTGGCAAGATTCCTCAATTCAGGCCAAGGCTTGTTAAAATCTACATGGTGTCTGTGTGTACTCATTTATAATGGCTGGTTAAGGATTAACCATTGCTGAACAATTAATGATAACATAAATACTGGTTAAATAGTTTAATTAGCCATTTTTTTCTACATATGACGCCCAAAAACAGCAATTAGAGTTCATGCTTACAGACTGAGAAGGCCTGGGTAAGAGATAGTTTCCTAGCCAAAGAGCGGGGAGCCAAACCCAAATGCATTTAAATGGAGCAGCTCCCTTAACAAAAGCTACTGCCTTTCAGCAAAGGTGGAAAGCTTAGCTCTCTTTAAGTACTAAAAAACTGGCAGCTTTCTAAACAGAACTTGAAAGCAGAAATAATCGCCTAGATTAAAAATGGAGGAATTCATAATGCCTCAATGCTTTTGGATTCCAATTGAGTTTGTTTCTCTTAGCATGCAAATGATTTTTACCCTGACAATTGTGATTCTGTGTATCTTTAAGACTAGGAAGTCTTAAAGGAAAGAATTTACAGATGGAATGCTAAATTGCCAACAATGATAATGGAGGAAGGAGGGAGGCCCTTCCCAATAGATAATACAAAATTGATGGCAGCTGGACCTAATAGCTCCCTGGCTATGAGGTGCTTGTCAGGGCTTTCTGGGCAGGGTCCACCAATGAAATACAGTTGCAAGTAGATTTCAAGGAATAATGAACAGAGCTTTAATTGCAGCATGGGATGGCATAGTTAGACACGCCAAGGCTTTTGGAATGTTATTTCTTTGCTTGATTTTTGTTTAGATGTCTTTCATTTTCCTATATCAGGAGATAGAAAGGATATTTTTCTGGTTTGGCATTACTAAAACATAAGAGATTTTTGAAGATTTTGGGCAGATTTGGAATTGTCACTGCAATTCAGAGTTGCTCTCTAGGTTACAGAGTTACTAATATCTTGGATTTAAGTGAAATATTTGAGCAGGGTGGTACTAGCCCACACCCTTAATCTCATCACACTAGAGGAAGAAACAGGCAGATCTCTGAATTCTAGACCAGCCTGGTTTAAACCATGAAGGCAGGGTGGGAACCCTGCTGAAAAGATAAGGCTGCTTATTAAAGACAGTCTAGAATTCAAAAATGGCATTTTCCTTGATGTTAATTTTAATAATGTCCTTACTGATCTAATGAATGAATACACATAATCTTAAATTTTCATAAAGAGAAAGGAGTCACAAGCCAGTCTCCTTAGGTGTGGGGCTCCCACTGAAGAACTGGTTTCAAGAGGCATTTTGCCCCTAAAAGGGATATGTTAATTGCTGGGCATGATGGTGCACACCTTTAATCCCAGCACTTGGGAACCAAAGACAGGTGGATCCTTGACCTTCACCAAGGTCAGCCTGGTCTACAAAGTGAGTCCAGAACAAGGATACACAAAGAAGTCCTGTCTCAGAAAAGAGAGGGGGGGGGGACCCAGAGTTAGTCTGGGGAAGAACATGCAAACTGCATGCCTCCCACAGCCAACAATTAAGAAAAGCTAACATAAAATAGCATATCATGCTATTCTATACCACTCTCCTTAAGAATGGGGTTTCAATGGGAGAACTGGAACTCAAACTAATACAAAATGGTTTAATTAATGCTATTGTTTAATAAGGGCAATTCAATTATTTAAGTTCATACCTTGATCTCAAAACTTGGGAGACAAGGACAAAACAGGTTCCTTGTGTGTTCGAGGCCAATCTAACCTGCAGAGCACTACAGAGCAAATCAAGACAGCCCAAGCTACAAAGAGAAACTTTGTCTCAATAAGGATAGACATATCCACATAGATATTAAATCTCCAAAGAAAAGAGAAAAGGAAGGAAAAAAATATATAAATGCATACTTTTGATCCCAAAATGTGGGAGTCAAAGACAGAGACATATAGATTCCTTTTGAGTTTGAGGCCAACCTAATCTACAAAAAGCCAGAACAACACAGAATAAACCTGTTTTAATCAATTAATAAATTTATGTCAATTGTAGAGGAAAATACTTAAACTCCATACAGTCTTATGCTGTACTTTCAATTTAAAATACATTATATATAATATATATATATTATATATATATGATATATATAATACTATTACATGCCATCCTTTTACATGGCATGAATGGTGTCTTACAAATGTCTTTCTTCTGTTCAAAGAACAGAAGATATTCCTTTTTTTTCCTTTATTTTTTATTTCTTCAAGTTACATCTCAATTGCAGTCCCCTCCTTATTCCCCCTCCAGTCCCACCCTCCCACCCCCACCCCCCCATCCTCTTCCCTTTTTTTTCTTTTAAGTTTAAGGTATATCTTATTTCCCCCTACAGTTTCCCCTTTCAGTCCAACAAATGGCTCTTTCTCTTACAACAATAAATATAATACAATACAACAGAGGTAATTAGGCCACAGTTATGAGGGTTATATGGCTTAATGTACATTCCCAATGACCAGTCCATATGTATTTGGTACCTGACTTTAACATTCTACTATCTAACCATCTCCATGAGCTTAAAGTTCTATATCTGACTCAAAATTCATACTAACTTGCAACACAATTTTAAAAGTACCTTCTTAGATGTATAACACTCTCTTGACTCCTAAACAACTCAAAATTTAATTATGAGACTCTAGCTATCTGTTCTTCAACCACCTCAGAGGGATAAATATATCTGATTTTATAGGAAGTACAGGGCCTGCAGCTTCCCAAACTAAGAAATAACATACCAGTGGCTGCCTGGACAGTTCCCATTTTCTCTCCATACATTACAGCATCAATAGAAGATATTCCTTAATTTATTTGTGCACTCTGCACATCCAAGGCATTTTGGTAATTGTAGAACTATATGTTACTTTTGAGAAATTATGTATTTTCAGAACAAAGTGACCAGACACCAAAGAACACAAGTAGCCCAAATGATACAGCCTCATAGTCTGCCTCAATAGTTTCCTTAAAAATCTGCATCCAGAAAAACTTCAAACAGCTTGCTGAGATGGCCCAGCCTCAAAGACTGTTTCAGACAGGACTTCAATAAAGCCCTGAACTTTCCTACCCAAAGTCCAGCTTCAAACTACTAATTACTCAGGACATTCAAATTGCTGAGCACATAGAGACTGGACAACAAATGTTACAATTGACTTGCTAAACAATTTTTCCATTTTTGGGACCCAAAATGGGTTTCCTGCATTCCAATTCAGCAGGAAACAGTTTTAAGAGAGCAACATCCCATTCCCAAAAAGTGGATGATTCTTTCATCATTTGATGTGTTATAAATGTTGTTTTGGGTAATGGTTACAAATTGTTATATGATCTTGTTAAGCAAGGTATAGAAAGTTAGACTTGGGGATCTCTTTTTATTTTCTCTATCCATTCTCTCTTATATAGGGGGAACAACATGAAAAGAAAAAGAGGGGGAATATATACATAATATAGAAATGATAAGATATAAGGATAGATTATTGAATCTGCTCTGAAATTTAAAACTATTGTTATTCTTAAAATAAGGTTATCTTTTGATACATTGGTATAGAATTTTGTATATTGATAAAAATAAGATTAATTTTGATTCATTAGTATATAATTTTATATTTTGACACATAATATGTATATTTCAACTCTTATATAAGGTATTGTGCCTATATAACTCATTTAAAAGTACAGGTTTACTTCCAATCCTTTTATGGGTTGCTATTGCAATCTATTTAGGAGTCTGGGTAATACAGGTTGATTGCTGTCCAGTGAAGCTCCTGGTCATGTCAAATACTAGGTTAAACAGATAATAAATGGATAAAAATATACAGTTTGTTTGTTCATAGATAGATAGAAGATAGATGATAGATAGATAGATTTATAAATAAATCGATAGATGTCTTAAAACCCTCAGAAGCATACAGAAAGTGGCATTTAAAGATATTTTTATTATTTTAAGAATTGTTTGACTTAAGACAGTCAGCTCCTGACAGCTTGTATTTTACTTGGAAGAAGACCATGAGTATCAAAAAGAAATCTCCCATCAGGCAAAAACACCCCTGCTCTCTCAACAGACTATATAAAGTCCAAAGATGGATCAGAGCTTAAATGCAGGTAAGTCAATGTCCTGATTCTGCAGAGACAGAATGGGAAAATCCTTCTTATTTCCTGTTGCACAATTTAGTCTATGAAAAATGCTTGACCAGAAGGCTGAAGATGATGCTTCAATGATATAGAGAGATATTTGGGACTGTCTAGGCAGCAAAGTGTCATATTTATTTTTGGAAGCTGTTCTCCTATGCTTCCTACTCACTCAAATAATAACTTTATCACTTTATCACTATGTCATTGATTGGGTTGAAGGCATAATAGTTATAAAATATCAATTGAACTTGAGTTGTTTAGGATTTAAAAGGATATTTTCAAGTCTAAATAAAATATATAGGTTTATAAACATAGGATATGATAGAAATTATTTAGGTTCATAACTTTAGACACACCAAGTTAGATAGATGATTTTTTTCTTCTTCAAGATTTCCTGAAACAAATAGGATAAACATTATGTGTGTAACTTTTATATATGGTTTTTCTTGATTGTTTCATATTTGTCCTTATTGTTTTTACTATGTGAGCTAAAAAAATTAGCCTTTTATTATAGAAAAGGGGGTAATTTATATGGTAGTGTTAAGCATTCTAAATGTTAATCAATTGGTCCTGCTTGCTGTCTGTTACTTACATTGTCTCTGATTGGTTAAATAAAATTCTGGGGCCTGAGATTGGGCGAAGACAGAGAAAGGTGGGAATTGCTGAGATTAGAACAGGAATCCTGCATTTTACACAGAGGATTAATGCATTCCAGTCAGGAGCAGGAAGGAGGACATACACCATGGGTTAGAAAAAAGAATCTCATTCCACATGGCCAGGAACATCAGCATAGCACGGAGAATGGCAGTCCAAGGAAATGTATGTATATATGGGGTCATATTTGGGTAATAGAATTAAGAGCTAGCTTGGGTGGGCCAAGATTGCTCAATTCAGGCCAAGGCTTGTTAAAATAAAAACAAAAACAAAAAACAAACAAACAAAAAACCCTTGACCAGTGGCCCATCTATAATCCCTATAATCTCAGCACTTTGTAGGAGGAAACATCCTAAATGCAAGCTATCTAACCATGTTACCCAAATTGGCAAGCTCTGGGTTCAAGGTAAAAACTATGACTCAATAGAGAAGGTAGAACTCAATCAAGAAAAACAACCTATATCAACCTCTGGCCTCCATATATACACACATGTATGTGCACATACACCCACATGTGCCCACATACATGTGAACATGCACACACACATTCTCATGAAAAAGTAAATAAGAATTTAAAATAATAAATAAGGTACACATGTGAACCCCAAACTTTCTGGCATGTAAGTCGATGGAAGGCAAAGGAGATGGTAAATGGCACCAGTGCTGTCCTTAGCCAATATTCATGTTCATACAAAATAATGAGAAATCTAAAGGACAACGGAAAATCAAGCATGGGCTAGCTTTCCACGCCTGTGCTTGCAGACACAGTTAATGCAGATCTTCCTATCATCAGCTTTGACATTCACTCCCACTGCCTGACAAATGTCTCCCCATGTCCACCTCCCTGTGGTTGGCCATCTATTCATGAGGCTGCAATTTATCACTTATTGGTTTTTTTTTGACCACTGTGGGCTCCATGAATGCTCCCACACTTGTCAATCTTGTTCTCCAGGGACACAAATTACCTGTGGGTCAGGTACAGTTATGAGTAACTCCACAAGCTTTGCTTGTTGGGGAAAACGTACCATATCCCTTTCTCTGAAAGTTCTGTCCATGTACATGGGACAAGAAACAGCTAAAATTCCTCAGACTGCTCATTAGTGATTCTCACAAGGGCTGGAGCTCCTCAGCAGGCCATGGAAAAACACCATTCACTGAAGTCCACTACCACTGTCTCCATGGCAATCAGCAATCTGAAAGCTTTATGACCAATTTCTGAATATGTCTAATTTATGCCCAAGACGGTGCAGGGAGTTGAGTTAGACAAGCTGAGTGGCTCAATATGAGATTATGCTAGCACAAACCTCCTGGCTAGGATAGAAATAAGTAGAGTGGCAGATAATACATACTCAGGCAGTTGGTTTCATATTTTACTCTATCATTCCTTCATTTGCATAATGCTTCTTAAGTACCTGTTACCTACTCAGTACCTTATGCCCCTACCTTGAGAGCTAACATATTTCCATTTTTCTCTAGCTCAGTCTTTGGGGTATGTGATAGTTAATGTGTCAAATTGGCTGTATGATGGTACAGAGATAGTTGATCTGGCATTATTCTAGAAATTTCTGTGAGGTAATTTTTTTAATTTTTAAAAGTAATTTATTTATTACCTACATGTTTACTTATTAAGTGAGAGCATGGGTGGGGAGTGTGTGGGTATATGTGTGGAGATTTGAGAACAACTTGCTGAAGTGAGTTCTCTTTCTTCTTCAATGAGGGTTCCATGGATTGAACTCAGGTTGCCAAGTTTGGTGGCAAATGTTTTATCTGCCAAGGATGTCTTCTGAATAATAGTAGCATCTAAATCAATGACATTAATAATGCAGACAGCTTTGCACAATGTAAATGAGCCTCACATAATCACTTGTAGCCCTTATTACACAAAAGTCTGGCCTCCCACAAGCAAGAATTTTCATAGGAGACAGTTTCTTCCTTCTGCTACAGCCTGGTGGCCCATGACATAGAATTTGGATTGTCCCACTTCTATAATCATGCAAGATAGTTCCTTAAATCAAATTTCTCTTTTGTGGTTCTGTTTATGTGGAGAATTCTGGGCAATACAGGACATATTCTTAATAGTGGATATTAATGGAAAGTTATACAGTGCTAGCATAGACACCCATAATTACTTCCATCATGGCAACTATCACACACTTCTTAGTGCTGTCGTAGGAAAGACTGGTTATGTCTCCCTTTCTCTGACACACTGTGGCTGTGACCCCCACCCCATCTCAGCTAACAGTGATTCACTTGAAAGTTCCACCTTTGCCACCTACTGCTAACTCCTTTTTCAAAGGTTGTCACCTGAAGAATCCTCTAGTTCAGCTCTTCCTAAGGTCACTTATGTGACAACCTCTAGACCTGAGCAACCCCAGTTTGAATATTCCTTTGGAGTCATGCCAACATGAAAAACAAAATGAAAGAGCCACCATAGAAACAGCAATCAACCTGGCCCAGGATTATTGATTATCTGGAAGCCCATGTGCTCACTAGCAGGAACCACGGCCACACAGAGGCCTCTCTCCCTTTAAAACCCTAAATACCAAGGTTGACATCTTCCTTTTGGCCATGGTCTCCATTGTAAGCATGTCAGGGACGTCTACATGGCCTTGTTCTTTGCCCAAGTTTTCTTTCTGTTTCCAGGGGATGCTTTGCTTCTGATTTTCTACCAGAAAATGATCCACCCTCCAGCTTTATCTGAAGGACTACCTTTTTCTCCTGAAGTTTTTCCTGACATCTGCCAGGAAAAGGAAATACATTCTTTAAGTGTGTTTCCACTTCTTATTTTTTTCTGAAAATGAAATGAATATATAAGAACAAAGTCAAACCATCAAATATTCAAATATCAGCCCAATAAAAGTTGTCCTTAGAACTAGTCTAAATATGAGAGTTGGAAATTTTACTACTGATATTTATTTAGATGTCAGTACTGCATTTATAAATATCATTTATCAACAGAGGTTCATGACCACAGATAGCTGAGAAACATAGCCTGAAATGTAGCAATTCTAAAATATACAAATATATCATTCCATGTGTGAGTGAGATGACTGCTGGCCATGGCTCCCAGCACAGCAGGGTGTGTGCTCCATGATCACATCATTTGAATTCTATTTTCCCTTATTTGTCCCTTTATTTCTAACTGCAAATGTAACTGAATGGCTGCTGTGCTCCCAGTTCACCACAGTAGGGTGTCGCAATGAAATACCTCCCTCAGGGAATTTCCAGACCTAACACATGTCAGACTATTTCTCCCTCAAGTTGTTTTTCTCACATCTCACATGCTCAGCTTAGAGGTGAACTGCAAAAACAAACCCTGAACAACTGTAGAAACTGGTGGTGGGTTGTATTTTGAACCAGGTGGTGGTAAGAGCCACTGTAAACACGGTTTTCTCAAAGTTTACCTATCATCTGAGAGCCATCAGGAGACAGTTCAGCTTTGCACTTTGCTCAACTTTCAGGTTTCCTGTCCTCCTCATAAAGAACCATAGCACAAAGGTGATGCCAAATGGAACTCACTGGAAACTCCCCGCAATCTGTGCTTCTCTTCCCTGCCCTCCCCACAGTTTCAGGACTGCCAGTGTGGGCTTTTAGGAGAGCCCCTCCAACATATCTCCTTTAACACTGTTGCAGAGGCAAGAACAGATTGGGGCAGCTGCTGTTCATTCTGTACCTTTAGTGGCTGGCATATTACAGGAACAAATGACCAAGAATGAACACCTTTCCAGAACCTCTTACATCTTTTCCAAACCCTGGCCTGGAGGTCATGTGTTGACACTAGTTTCTGGAAGCTCCCGGTGGTTCCCGGCTTCCCCACAGTGTTTAAATAGCTGATTCCTCTCTCCTGGAATTTCTGTTGTATGTGGTCAACAAGATGCCATACCCTCTTGGAGAATTCTGTTTCCTCTTCATATTAGCCCCTCTCCATTCCTCTTCCAGATTTCCCTACACCATGGCCTCCTCCTCCTTCTCTATACTTCCCACACTCTCATCTAGTCCCACAGTTTTAATGTTATTGCCATGACATCTTAATGCATTCCTTTAGCCCTGGCTGCATCTCTAATCCACACAACAGGCATCTCCTTTCAGATGTCCAGTGCTAGATAAAAACAATGGCAAACCAGGAGAACTTTTTTTGCAGTCTTCTTCCAATATAAGTCTCTAGAAAATGGCACAGAGGCATTACTCTGGGAAACCTTACATGCAACCTGCGAACTCTCATGATCACAGTTCACAACTGTTCCATAAGCAGGTCCCCGCAACTTCATCTCCAGTTTCCTGATTCTTCTTTCACCATCTGTTGCTGTCATGATGGTCCAGACCAGCACTACAGCTCTTGTGACCACCATTGCTTCATCCCCTAATCAAGTTCCATGACCCCAAGATTAATTCTTCATACAATATTTAGTGCTGGTTTTAAATAAGAAATTACTGAAGCATGGTGGTTCATACTTGTAATTCCAGCACTAAAATGAAAAAGGCAGGAGGACTGTTATAAGTACCAGAGAAGCCTGGGCTGCATAGTATATTACAGCCCAGCCTGGGCTATCCAGTAAGATCATGCCTCAAAACAAAGAGACAAACAAACAAAATACAAAAACAAAACAAACAAAGAAAAAAGAAAAAGCAAGATAGAAGAAGGAACCTAATCATACTATCACCCTGCTTCAAATCATCTAAAGGCTCTTGATCACACTCAAGAGAACTGTCTTAGGGTTTCATTGCTGTGAAGAGACACCATGACCACAGCAACTCTTGTAAAGGAAAAAAATTAATTGGCAATGGCTTACAGTTTCGGAGGTTTAGTCCATTATCATCATGGCAGGAAGCATGGCATGAGGCAGACAGGGTGCTGGAAGAGCTCAGACTTCCATATCTTGATCTGAAGGCAGCAGGAGATTATGTGCCACACTGGGTGTAGCTTGAGCATAGGAGACCTCAAAGCCCACCCCCACAGTGACATACTTCCTCCTACAAGGCCACATCTACTCCATCAAAGACCCACCTCCTAATAGTACCCCTCCCTATGGGCCAAGCAATCAAACACGTGTGTCTGGGGAGGGGGGATGACGAGGGCATTCCTATTCAAACCACCCCAAGAACTTTCAGAGTTTATTCAGGAACTCAAAGGATGAGAGGGACCTGGTCCTTAAATGACACCCGAGCAGAGCCTGGGCCTCACAACTGACCTCTGAGCAGGGGCTCACATCAATCATGGTCCTTGCATGACTGATCACAGCCCATCCTCACTTTGCTCCATCCGCACCAGCCTTCTGGATGTTACCACAAGCCACACACTCATTTCCAGGTATTTACTCTGATATTTCTGCCTCCTCAACTCTTTCCCTAGAACACCTGGCACTCAAGAACTGTGCTCATTCTTGTGCCATTTGAAAATGTCCCTTTAGAGTGACCTGTCTTGTCTATAACAAAGCCCTATACTCTCTATTTTGTATTCTTCTTTATTATTTAAGTATACACTTGTCTTTTAATTAGATCTTGAAATATATGATACAAAGTTAAAGGATTTATCCTATTTCCATAAGTACATGTAATAATGTACTTTGGCATATTTACTCTTCCTATTGCTTTTTCTTATTATCCCCTCTAATCCTTCTCCATGTGTCCCCCCTTTAATGTCCTTTTCTTCTGCCACAGACCCCACAAATAAGAGAAAAATATGCCTCACTGTGTTCTGTAAGACTGGCTTATTTAATTTAACATGATTGTCTCCATTATATCTATTTTCCTACACTGACATAATTTCATTTTTCTTTATGAGTAAAAAAAAAAATCCCTCAATTTTGCATATCACCACATTTTCTTTATCCATACATCCAGTGATGGACACTTCAACTGATCCTACAGCTTGGCAATAGTAGATGGTGCAGGAATGAACATGGATATGCAGCCATCTCTGTGGTAAGCTGACTTTCATTCTCTTGGATATACATCCAGAGTGGTATGCTTCGGCCCTCTACTGTTAATTTTCTGAGGAATCTTCAGGCTGGTTTTCATGGTGGATGGATTAATTTACATTCCTGCCAACAGAGGATAAAGGTTCTTATTTATTTCCTAGATATCCATCTTCCATGCTGAATTTGGAGAGAAGAAAGAATAGACTCACGGTGGTGGTAGTACTAACTCACAATGGTTTCCTATTTCAGTCTTGGCTGGCAGTTCAAGTCACCTAGAGCTAGCTCTGCAAGGGCAGCCATGATACTGCAGAAAAGCATCCAGAAAGCACCTACTGATGCTATATCCGAGACACCGAAGGAAGGACAAGCATATGAAATACGCACACACACGAATGTGTCTCCACTTGTACATCTCCATTGCCTACATCTGAAGGACTGGCTGCCACAGAAACAATTAGAACCATTCCAGCTGAAAATATCCAATTTCAAAAAGTCTAAGTATAAAGAAAGAACAAAAAGAGTGAATGAAGACATAAATGGAAGAAAGCAGAAATGGGGGGGGGGAGGGAGGAAAGGAAGAAAGAAGGAATTGAGGGGGAAGGGACAGAAATGGGGGAAGAAAGAAAGGGTAGGTAGGGGAGAGAAGGGAAGAAGGTGAGAACTACCCTTTAATGACTTCAGGTATGGACGGATCGAGTATCCTTAAAGAATGCTGTCTCACTCTGAACTTACTTCTCTGGGTTAGAAAATCTGAGTTCTCTCATCTTGCATTGTGCTTCCTGTGTACAGCAATGGAATGACTACTACCAATTCTGGGATTATAGTAATAAGTTGTTCTAGTAAAAAATAGTTTCCTTGTCCAAGAAGCCTTATATTAATTACAGGAATGACTCAGCTGACTTAGTGTGCCCCTTATGACCATGATTGATCCAATGTTCAGGCAGCCAAATTGAAGAGAGCAGGGGAAACCATAACAAACTGAGCAAACTAGAACGTGATAGATGTCTCGGTTATCCCAAAACACAGAGTGAGGTGGCTTTCACCTCACTAGCACAAAATCTTAGGGCTCCAGGAAAACTTTGACACAGAAACAATGATGAGGTGAACCGGGTTACCCATTTACACTGTGTCTTCATTCCAGACTGCTTGAGCACTCACCATTCAATAATCAAAATATCCAATATGTGCTAATATACACATATCCACACAAGAGAGCTCTAACATCAATCCTATAACACATTGAGGAAAATCAAGCTCAAGTAAAACTCAGAAGTGGATTGAACTGGTGAAAGCATTAATACAGGTCTTCCTTTCTCTCCTTTTCCTCACTTGGTGTCAACCAGAGTCATGGTTTTGAAGGTCATTTACACAATGGTGCCTCTCAAGTCACCGCTCCATCTGATGGTATCTGCTCATCCTGTTGTTTAAACAGTAGCTATTCTTACATGAGTCAGATGTCTAAGACAGACTAAGGCATAAAAATGGAAACCTTCATCTTCTCCAAATCTAATTTCCCCTCATAGTCCCCTGATAAGGTAATGAGCCATGAACTTGTCCATAGCCCCTTGCTCTCTCATCTGACATTCAGCACTTTCAGTGAATTTATCCATAGTCCCTTGGTATCTCATTTGACATTCACTGCTTCAGCGAATTTATCAGTTCCAGATGATCCCTTGGCTCCTCAAGGGCATCACCACCCTGTGTCACCAGGAGTTCACCATATATGATCATCTCTTGTGTGAATCCTTTTAGCAGCCTCCTGATGGGTCTCCTGACTCTGCCATTTATACTCAAGCCAATTATTACCTCAGTAGCCAGAGCGACCTTCTAGAAATAAAGGCAAAATAGCGTCTTCTCCTTCTCATGACTCTGCAGTGTTACCATAGCAAGGAGAAGAAGCCAAAGCCAGGAACTTTGTTACTCCTGGTCCCTGGTGCCATTGTGATTTTCTCTGGCTTCTTGGCCCCTTGTTGTCTGTGTTCAAGCCATCCTTGCCCCAATAGTGCTTAATGTGCTCCTGCTAAAGGCTTCTGGATGAGCAGTTTCTTCTACGTGGGAAAATCATGCACACATAGTTTCCTTCTTGATTTTAAAGCAAGCCCCATACAACATGTTGTTCATACATGAAGAGAATATCACTTCATCTCATGCACAAATGTAGCATGCATATATATATATATACATACATATATATACATACATAGATATATATCCTGTTTTCCGATACAATGTAACACGCATAAGAGCAGTGATGCCTTTGCCTATTTTATTTGCTGCTGTTCCTCTACTGCTGGAAACAGTGCCCAGCACCTAGAGGGTGCTCTGATCTTTGCTGTGTTAAGCTAAACAATCATATTTTTACACTCCTTCTGCACAAAAAAACAAAAGGAGAATATAATGGTTAAAAAAACCCTAATTGCTTCTCTGACACTTTTCTCTCAGACTTAAAGAAAGAGACAAAAATTAATGATTGTCATTTTTGAGCCAAATATGATGAATTATTATATTAAACATGAAGTGGCTGAAATACAGGATGACATTAAGACAATTAAATATGTAGTGATTGGAATAAAATCAGCAGGCATGAAGAAAATCCATTCATAAGAGTCAGCAATGAATTTGAGATGTGTTCCTAAGACAAAGGTCAAAAGCATAATGTAAAATATGGATAAGGTCATGAGATATTTGAATGAAAACCCTGAAAAGAAAACACGTCAATAAAATTACAAATGCATGGATTATAGACAATAATCAGAAATATAATGGAATGAAATATTCCAGACCTGATAAAATAAATGAGAACATAAATTAATAGGTTAGCTTCTTCCAAGAAATTTAATGAACAGAAATAAATGTTCAATAGAGGCTCATAAAATTTTAAATCTGAAGAGTTTTTTTAAATGAGTACTAAAATTATCCACTAGAATAGAGATCACCCGATGGACAAGAGAGTGCTGAGGATGTACTTTAGTAGTATAGCACGTGAGGATGTACTTTAGTAGTATAACACATTCTTAGTATACATGGTGCTAAAGTATGGTGTCTACAATAGCAAATATGTAGAAAGAAAATTGAACATCAGTATACAAGATTACAGGATAGTGATGTGTGGTTTTGAGAACTTTTGATAAATGAAAAGCAAATGGATTAAAAAAAAAACTACAATAAGAATCTGCTAAACAGGATATGCCCACTACTGCGATAGTGGCAAGACTGTGAGAGTAACCAATAAATATCTTGATTTGACTTAAGGCCTTTTCTTACGGGGGGGGGAATTTGTGCCTGGTACTGTAAGCATGCTCAAAAATGTGTGGCTATGGAAGTAATTAGGCCTAGGGAAGCAGCTGTTGATACTTTTTTGCTAAATAAGTGTGCTGGCAAGCTGCACTCCGTATGTTTACTTTTATATCCACAGGTATGGGGGCTCTCAGCCTTAGACACAGAAGCTTCCTATTTCAGTGGATAATGACTAATTGAGAGATCCCTAAATGTCCAGAGTGTTGAGAATAAGTGACTGTGTGTACTTGTGTTCTTTTTGGTTCATTTTGTTTTGTTTGTTTGTTTGTTTTACGATTTTTTTTTCAAGACAGGGGATTCTCTGTATAACAGAGCCCTGGCTGTCCAAGACTCTATTTGTAGACCAGGCTGACTTTGAACTCACAGAGATCCACCTGCCTCTCTGCCTCCCAACTGCTGAGATTAAGTGTGTGTGTTGCCATACCCGGCAACTGTGCATTCTCAAACAGATGGAACATCTACGTCAACCACTTCACAAGTCTCAGGGGACACTGAGGAAGAGGGAATAGAAATAAGGTAAGAGCTGGAGGACAGGGAGGCGTGCAGGGAAAAGCTGGCCTCTGGCCATGACATGACTGTTGCATACAGCAGTGCAGAGCTTCTGTGGCTATCCACACAAGACCTGCACAAGATGAAGCCAGTTAAAAATGCCAGCATAGATGTGGGTCTCTCAAAGTTGTACCTCTACTGAAGGACTATTGACAGCTGACAGGTACTGAGGGAGGGTCACTTTTCTCTTGAAGTATGTTTATCCACATTTGACAAGTGATTGTTTCGTTTGGTTTGGTTGGTTTTTGTTTTGTTTGGTTTGGTTTGTTTTTGTTTTGTAGGGCATCATGTGAGGAGAGAAATTTGTTGGAGAAGGTTTTAGAGGGCGTTGGATTGAGATATGACCAAGATATATTGTACAAGTATATGAAAGTTTTAAAGAATATATATATATATGTGTGTGTGTGTGTGTGTGTGTGTGTGTGTGTGTGTGTATGTGTGTGTGTGTGCGTGTGTCTTAAATTCTTCTCTAACATAACCAGAGAAGCCTCTTTGCATTGAACAGTGATGACCGCAGAAGCACATATCTGTCAAGGTACTGAGAATAAGTGGTGGTTGGAGGCTCAACAAGTCATTCCCACCACCTAAGGCTCAGG
Organism: Lophiomys imhausi; assembly: GCA_907164525.1. Classification (NCBI taxonomy): domain Eukaryota; kingdom Metazoa; phylum Chordata; class Mammalia; order Rodentia; family Muridae; genus Lophiomys; species Lophiomys imhausi. The sequence goes on along the minus strand of CAJQZJ010004773.1, from coordinate 469,442 downwards.
GAACTCTTCAAACTGAAGTGTTAGCCATTGATGGATCCTGGGGAAGGAACAATCATTGTCTTCAGACAGGAGTACAGACTCCAGTGAGCTGTTCCAAACTCAGGTCACACAGATGATCCTATTACACTTAGTGTCACCAAACAAAACAAAGTCACGAGCCCGAGAAAGATTTGAAGGGGGATATTGGCAGGGGTATGTGGGGGATGAGAGATGGTACTGCAAGAGAAATCAGAATGCATTGTACACACGTATGAAATTTTCAGAGAACAAGTTTAAATAGTAAAAAAGTTTAATAGATTTTTTTAATCCCCTGTCTTGCCCCTGAAGAAAAATTGATAACTGTGAAATGATGTATGTGTTAATTCTTTCCACTCCATCACCAATTTCACTGTGTGTGTATTTTCACATTGTTTTATATACATAAACATACACAGATACACATTTAAAATGTAAAAAATTTAAATGAATAAATAAAATTAAGCAAACTGGAAGAAAAATAGTTTTTCTTCTAATACCTTTTCTGCATCAATAATAAATCACAAATGAGAAGGTGGATTGGAGTGGAGTGCACATGAGGGGGCAGTTCACAGCACAGAGTCCATGTATTTCTGAGCCATTCATATGCCAGGACAACATAAGTTAAATGACCAAACCTGCAAAGGAATAATATTATAAAAATATAACTAGAAGTTTTAAAAGGCTTATAAACATGTACCCAGTAGGGTATGTGTGATAAGTGTGTGTGTGTGTGTGTGTGTGTGTGTGTGTGTGTGTGTGTGTGTGT
>CAJQZJ010004773.1:446223-468648 GCA_907164525.1 Lophiomys imhausi | reverse complement strand
TGTGTGTGTGTGTGTGTGTGTGTGTGTGTGTGTGTGTGTGTGTGTGTAATTACAGTAATTATATATTTCAGGTAACTAAGAAATTGATAGAGCCTTGAGTTCAAAATATTGAGGAACTTCAGCAGAAAACAACTGTCAGTACATGTTGAGACTGTACAGCTACATAGAAATAACAAAATAAACATATTAATCATTGTGAGAAAAATAGTATTCTCACAAAAGGAAATAATTTTAATTTTTACAATTATAGTAACTAGAAAAGAATTTAAAAAATGTGCAAGTATTGAAAGAGAGGACATTTGTTCAAAGTAATTGTAAAATTCCAGATTAAACTATCAGAAGAATAATAAACCCTTGGGAGCAGGGAGAGAGGGGCAACAGAAGCAGGAAAACAAACGACTAAATTCCTTTTAAATGCTAATGTAGCACTGGTAGAATTTTAAACACTATCTGCCTTCAATGCTTAATATCTAGTAATTAGCATATCAAGTTATATGCAAGACAAGCGTGGAAAAATTATAAAACTCTTTGAGTACACATTGAAGTTTCAAATAAAAGAAAAATGTCACACACATGGGTCAGAATACTCAATTTCATAAAGATCCCTACTCTTCCAACAGTGACCTTTGAATTCAAGAGAATTCCATGCAAATCTCAGAAGTACTTCTTAACATGGCACCCAGAATCTATAATGCATACAGAGGATAAAGGCTGAGAAATTGATGAGAAAAATAGAGAGGCCTCTAGGTGGTTTAATGATAAGGTGAAGCAGGAGGCAGGCTGGCTTTGGAGGCAAGAAGGGTCTCTTCCTCAGATGGCACTGTGACAGTTGTGCTCATGGCGAGGAAAAATGGAATTTGTACCCTCATCATAATCACCAACCATATGCTACAAAGAATGTGGAAGAGTCAGAGCCTAAAATCTGGTTTCAGGAAGGAAAAAAACTTATGACATGTGAAAGAGTTAAGACTAACACATTTCAGACCTTCAGTGGTTTTTGTTTTGTTTTGTTTTTTAAAGGTCTTGAAGTTGAGAGGGAGATCTGGTGGAGGCAAGAGGAAGAAGTTGGAAGGAAAAGACTGGAGGTGGGCTTGATCAAAGCACACCGTCTACATATATGAAATTTTCAAAGAAAGAATTCTTTCTAAAAATAAATAAAATAATTCTAGCAAAATATTGCTTAAGAATTAAATGTAAATGGTTTTGGGGATGTAGCTCAGTGGAGGACTTGCTTAGTATACACGAGCCTCTCTGCTCAATCCTCAGTACTGAACAAAAAGAATTAAATGGATGTGATAAAACTTTAAAACTAAACTGATTGGCAATGGTAAGTCCCAAAGAATAATGCTGTTGATGTGGGGTGGACAGGGGACACATCATGGACTGGCTAGGTATGAGATAGTCCTAGTAAACTGAGATTGCAATAATGTTGATTTATTTTATTACTTATACAACTATTTAACAGTCTTTAAGTGCTACATGAGAAAAATATTTAAAAGAAAAGATATGTATATACAGCAGGACAAGTACTAGTCAGCAATATATAATTATATCATAAAAGTATTAGAAATACTGTAGACAGATTGTTGTCTCAACCATTCACAGACAAAAAATGCAGCAAGAAAATAAAAATGTAAAATAATTAATCTCACAATTAATAAGCTGTTGTTGAGATAGTAGCTCGCTATAAATTAATGCAGTTTTAAAAACCAGTGTCAACCACCATACGTTGAAAGTGGACATAAAACCTTATAGTATACCACTGACGAGCGAATTATCAAACCATCTAAAGTCTAGGAGTCTTTGTACATTTTAATCTTGATACTCTATTTTTAAAAATTCCTGTTTTGTAGCTTGTTCAGAACAGTCAAGATGTAATGTACATACATGTTCAATTGTATAAAACATGCTAAGCAAATCGTCACATATCTCCTCAATGTTAAAGTTAGTAGGTAACAAATCTGGTCACTGTAAAGAGCATATAGCAATGAAGAAATGATGTTAAGTTTCCAGTTCAGCATGTGAGAAGCTTACATTACCCTGTGGGATGCAGCAACAGCTGTGCCTGGGGGACAATTCACAGCACTGACTGGGTGCAGATGTCACTTAGAATCATGGAAATATCTGAGAACTATGTGAGGCAATCTCATGTTGTATGAAGAATCATAGAATGTGCCCATCAAACCTAAATGGCAGAGTGTACAGCGTGCTGGGCTACACGGGATAGCCTATTTTTCCTATGCTACAGTCCTAGGCAGCCTGTCACTGCACTGTGATAGACAACTGTAATGCTGTGGTACATACCCACAGGGACATGTATTTCTAACATATTTAGACAGAAATTATACAGTAAAAATACAGCAGAGAAGATAAAAAAGGTACACCTGTTTAGGGCCTGTGCCCTGAACTTGCAGGCTGGGGGCTGCCCTGGGTGAGTTAATGGGGAATGAGAGAATGGGACAGGCTCTGAACCTGTGAGTGACTGGGCTCAGCTGTGGATATTACGAATACCACATACTCTGGCTACAACAGCTGTGGAAAATTTCCTTAATAAGAAGTGAACCTCAAGCCTATGGAACTTTTTAACTTTATAAGGTCTTTAAATCTTTTGACTCCCATAATAATAGCTTAAAATATTAAGCATTATGCAGCTGTGCAAACATTTTCTCTTTATATACTTATTCTATGAGCTTTCTCCTGTTTTAAAAATCACATATTTTGACTTTTTGCACATTTTTGTTAAAAACTAAGAAACAGACACAGATGGTCAGTCCTGATATATACAGCCAACTTGGCACAGCCTAGGGTGATCTGGGAAGATAAAACCTCAATTGAAAATGTACCTGTATCACACTGGCCTTTAGTCAAGTTTGTGAAGCTTTTTCTTGGTTAAGAATTGATGAGGGAGAGCCCAGCCCACTGTGGTCAATGTCACCCATGGGCTTGCGTAAGAAAGGTAGCTGAGCAAGCCACAAAAAGCAATTCTCCCATGGTGTCTACTTTAGTTCCTGCCTCCAGGAGCCTGCCCCTTACCTCAGTGATGAACAATGACATGACAATGTAAGCCAAACAAAGCCTTCTCTCCCCAGGTTCCTTTTGATCATGCTATTTATCATAGCATCAGAAAAAAAAAACAACCCACTATAACACTGGCCAAGACCGCTCATGATGAGGATCAGCAATGTCATTGGTATCTTGTCCCACTGCAAGATCGTTGGGGTTAATAACACACTTAGCCCCATCAGCTCCTACTTGACCCCACTTAAGGGACGGCCTGAGGCTGTTTAACAGTTAACTTTTTAGTAATGACAAAGTAACTCTAAGTCACAATACAAGTGTGACTGTAAATATCCAAATCAGTAACACTATCACATATTATCAAGTGTTTTGTACTGTGCTGTATTTGCAGAATACTGTGTGTATTTACACAAGTAGCACGTGATGGTATGCCACTGCATTAGAGGAGCTTTTCAGTAGCGTTATGAGATCAGTAAAAAGGTCAATAAAGCCGGGCATGTTATAATCCCAGAACTGCAGAAAGCTAAGGCAAACTCCACAGATGAGAGGCCAGATGTGAATACACCATAACTCAAGCCTGGTCTGGGCTTTATAGCAAGATATTATCCCAGTAACGGAAAAAGAAAAGAAGAGAGGAGGGAAAGAGGGAAGGGGAGAAAGGGGAGTGATGGGCTGAAACAGAGAGAGAAGGGCAGGGGAAAATGGATTAGTAGTTGCCAGAGGTTGGGTTTGAGAGAAAAAATGAACAGAGCACAGAATTTTAGCCCAGTGAAAAATCTCTGGAGGACTATTCATGATGGGCACCAGTCACTGTACGTTTCTAAGTCCACAGGCCACACAACACAGAGAGAAAGTAGCATAACATATTGGGCTCTTAGTGATGATGCTGTGTTAATGTAGCTTCATCAACTGTGGCAGGTCCACTGGCAGAAGATACCGACAGTTGAGAGGCTGGGCATTTGTCCTCACAAGAGGACACATGGGAAATCACTAGACCTGCCTCTCCAATTCACTATAAGCCTGAAACTACTCATATATATTTATGTTTATATATATATATATGTGTGTGTGTGTGTGTGTGTGTGTGTGTGTGTGTGTGTGTGTACACACACATATATATATATATATAGAGAGAGTTTTTTAAATGCTTTAGAAAAGAATGCAAAGATGGATGTATGTTATGATAATATCAGTTTCTTAAAAGAAAGCCTTTGTAAAAGAGTAGAATGGTATACCTCAAAATCATAACCATGCTTTTGATGGATTAAAATTACGAGTAGTTTCTTTCTAGTCTTTAGTTTTCAGGCTTTGCATATGTAGGCTCCATTTCTTTTATAATTTAAGAAAGTGTATAAAAAGTAAAAAACTAGTGTTAAAATATTAGGCGTGCCAGTTAAGATGCTACACGTCTATAATCTGCGTACAGGGAAAGTGTGGTCAGGTGTGTCGTGAGTTGGGTGCCACCTTGAGCTATGTGTGGCTTGAGTAAGAACGGCTCCATATGCTCACGCATTTGAATACTTGGCACCCACCTGGTGGAACTGTTTGGGAAGGATTAGGAGGCATGGCCTTATGGAAGGAGGTCTGTTACTTCAGATAGGCTTGAAGGTTTGAAAGGCCCAGCCATTCCTAGATATCTATCTCTGCCTCGTGCTTGAGGATCAAGATGTAAGCTCTCAACTACTGCTCTCATGCTGTGCCCATCTGCCTGCTGCCATGTTCCCTGACACGACAGTCATAGACTCACTCTGAAACTGCTCAGCCCCAACTAAAGACTTTCTTCTATAAGTTGCCTTGGTCATAGTGTCATGTCATAGCAATAGAAAAGTAACTAAGGAAGGCAGTGTAGTAAGATCTTATTGCCAAAACTAGCAAGTAAGTAAAAACTAAACTAAAATTGCTGGGTGAAAGACAGTACATCTCACTGTTCAGGAATAGAGGCAGGATGACCAGGAGTACAAGGCCAGGATCGGCTACATAGTGAGTTTAAACTAGGGCCAGACTGCATGTCTCTCTCTGTCTCTCTGTCTCTGCTCCATCTCTCTCTCTCTCTCTCCCTCTCTCTCTCTCTCTCTCTCTCTCTCTCTCTCTCTCTCTCTCTCTCTCTGTGTGTGTGTGTGTGTATGGGTGTGTTTTAAGTTCACCTTTTGCAAACAAATTAGTCTCACTGGTACCAAAACTCCTAGAAATTTACCCAGGTTGGTGTTGAAGAAAAGCAAACATCAAGTAAAAATTTAAAGGTAAATTTAAAACTATTTTTAATGGAAAAAATTGATAGGGAAATCAATAATCAACAATGCGAAGGGAGAAGTGCCACATCACCATAATTTTCCCATGCCTAGTGGCTCATCTTTTCAGTGGAAAAAACAAAGAACACAAATACCTGAAACATAATTTTCAAGTTAAGAAATGAACAGGGTTGCACACCTGGGAAGAGTTAGGGGAAAGAATGTGAATATAGTAGAAAAAAATTGTATGAAATCTTCAAAGAACTAATTTTTTTAAAGGTTGCATCAATTTGAACATGGTGACTGAGCAAAGGCAACATTTGAAGCAGGAGGATAAACAGGTGAGGAGTCAGTGAACAGGTAGGTGGGGAGCTGGTGAATAGACAGGTGGGAGCTGGTGAATGGACAGGTGGGAGCTGGTGAATGGACAGGTGGGAGCTGGTGAATGGATAGGTGGGAGCTGGTGAATGGACAGGTGGGAGCTGGTGAATGGATAGGTGGGAGCTGGTGAATGGACGCATTAACACACAGGTGCTTGTAATTTAGGTTTAGCGCTAGAGAATCATTTTGAGGGAAACCAATAACATTCGATTTATAACAGATGTAACCAAGTATTTCTAGAATAAAATGCTAAGTCATTTCAGTGAGTAAAGAATCCATGTATAGGAAAAATAAGATTCATTGCTGTGAGCCAAGGAAGCTACCTTAATCACTGGTGGACATTAGTGATTTTATATCAATAGATTTTGTGCTGCTTGGAAGGGTGAAAACAAATTAGCTCAATTGCTATATTATATTTAATTATGTCTTCACATGAATCTAATACTTGGTTTTAACCATGAACTTTGGAGATTTTGCATCAATCAACATTCACCTGGATAATCTTTATTAAATAAAAACAAATAAATGTATGATTCAAGACAGTCAAAGCAGTCCTTCAACAATAACGTCAAATCACCGAAGCCTTACTGCTTCTTGTACTGAAATTGGAGCCCCTACCTCTAGTTCCTCACTTCAAGTCTTCTCTCAGAGCAAACACCTGGAATGATTCTGAATCAGTCACACTGCTTTATTAAATAATGCAGCTTCCAGTCTGGCTGCGTGGAATGCAGTGGGCAGCAGGAACGGATGCTAAGAGTAGGACAGCGAGAGTCCATGTGGGCAGAAGCTACTTCAAACCGACAAGTGGTTTAACAGAAGACAAGGAGAACCCCAGAGAGTAGCAGGCAGGGAGGCAAGCACTTCTGTAAAAAGGCTGTCGTGAGGTATCTGGTATGGAAGGCCTGAGCAGTGGGAAGAATTGGATGAAGAGGATGTGATTCTCACAGAATCAAGGTCAAGGAGTAAATACAGAAATCCTTCTAGATGCAGGGACAGGAAGCAAGTTTTTAAGCAAACATGGCATGTCTTCCTGGTCCATCAGTCAACTCAATGACAAGCAATTATATCATATCTCATATTAAGGTAATTATACACATATCACAGAGGAGAATACGAAATGTGCACTAATTTTAAAGAGCCAAAATCAAGAGCTCCAAGAAATTCTGATGATCTCTTTTGGAACTACTTGGGTCCAGCCCCTCACGTAAGGAGATGAAGCCTCCATTCTCCTCCACCTTTAGGGACACGTAGGGGGTAAAACTAGAGAGACTCTGCAAAGTTACCCAGGTTGCAATCAAAATTTTGCTCATCTTATTCCCCACTGTTGATAAACTTCATACTACTGTAAGAAAATAACTTGGACAATATGTTTTTTAAACAAGACAAAGTAGGGCTAGAAAGATGACTCAGCATTGCAGAGCAATATTGCTGTGTCAGATTCTAGTTTATTTCCAAGTACCAGGACAGATGGTTCTCAACTACCTGTAACTCCAGTTACTGGGTCTCTGACAGCCTCTTACGGCTTCTGAGGGCAACTGTACTCATGCATACACACTCTCAGAGAGACATACATACATTCATATGTATGTACATACATACATACATATAAATAAAATTATATATGTAGATTTTCATTATACATACATATAATTAAAAACAAAATGTTTGAAAAGGACAGAGGGCAGGCGGTGTATTATTTTAAAGTTAAGCCTAGGAAATGTAGAAAAATGTTTGCTCATTAAATGCAAGTAAAACATTCCAAAAAGAAAAGTAAAAAGTAATAGAATGGGAATTACATACAGAAGTAGCATAGGAAACTTTAACATTTAAATAATAGCAAGTGTCCTTTTTAAAAAAACATACAGGAATTTTCAAATAGGAATTTTCAATTCTTATATAAAATACAACAATCATCAAAGCTTAAGCTTGCCAATCTACTCATTTTGCATTTGCATTTGCATTTGAATATTTTTTAAACTTAGTGAACAGCAAAGTTAGCATATCTAAGAATAAGAATTTCTTAGCAAGGATCTCTTAAAAAAATCAATGTGAAAAATTCAAATTCTACTGATTCATAATAGCATTGAAACACATAGACTTATTATACATTATTTTGCATAACTTTAAATATAACTAGGAATGACTCATTCTAGACTTGCAAGAAACTTGAGAATGAACCAATAAATGTGCAAAAACAAATGAGAACAGTTCAGAGTGGAGCAGCCAGCTGTGTACATTAAGACTCATGATGCTGTTTTTCTTAGGACAGAGCAAAGTGCCATTACTAGTAGGCTAAATTTAACATTTTATATAAATATCTAATAAGAGAATGTTTTCCCTGTTCCCAGAGCCCAACAGCTTACCATCAGATAATTAAATAATCAGAGAAGCAATGAAAAATTGCTGGCAAGGAGCACAGTAAAAAAACTGGGAAGAGCTGTTTACAGTGATGGCAAAGTGGAGTAATTGTAGGAAGCCGGACACAATCATCTAGAAGCATGATGGCCCAGGGTCATAAGGGTGGGGAGAGACAGCTCCAGGGCCTTTAGGCATGGCATGGTTGGGGATAAGCACAGGGTGGACCCATTTTATTTATAGTTGACCCCCAATAATAACTTAAGGATAGCACCATGTTGGTCAGCGACTATGTTAAGAGTAGATGTGTGAATCAGCACTGACCAGGTTGGTTCATGGTGCCTGCTGAATTTGGGAAATCCTCTTGCCTATACTACAGCAAGGTTGAGAATGAGGTCAACACACGTGATGGGGCAGAAACAAGGCAGAAGGGAAAATCTAGATTCATGGTTCGGGGAAGCCACTCTGAAACCATTTGCTTTAAACTGTCCTGTTTCGAAGCAAGTGGGAGCACAACATGGCATGGAAATGAGCCCTGGGAGGGGGTAAAAAGGATGGTGGACCGTACTTGAACACTTTCCTATTTCTCTTTTATACAGAAGAGGACCAGGAGGAGCACATACTCAGTCATGGGGACACTTGTCTTCCTTGCATTGATGTGCACAGCAACATTCTCATTCAACTGAGGAGAGGTGGTTCACAGCTCAGACCAAATTCCAGTCCCTGCTTGTAGGATCACTTAGAGAAGAAAAGTAGCTGGTGGGCATGACCTGTCTGCCGTGTGGGAGTCAGGATTCTTATCGTCGGGCTGGGGCCTCAAGATGCTGCAGCAGGTTCAGGGTCAGCCTCTTACTGAGAACACCTGGATGCCTATATCAGGGTGCAGCCAGACACTTGGGACCCATCTCTGGCTACCAGAATGAGACAGACCATCTCTCTGGAAGATCCTCAGGCTGATTCTTGACAACTGTTTATTTGGGGTTCAATTGGAGTTCTCTCAGTCCACAATAAGAATGATCTCCCCTAGGAAATGACAATGTCAAATGAAGTCTTCATTAGCCATTGTTAACAAATACATAAAGGATATTGAGGGCAGCTGAATGGTTGGACCATCATGTGTCTAACCCAGTGGTTCTCAACCTTCCTGATGCTGTGACCCTTTAATACAGTTCCTCATGTTGTGGTGACCCCCGGCCATAAAATTACTTTCGTTGCTACTTCATAACTGTAGTTTTGATATTGTTACGAATTGCAGTGTAAATATCTTTGTTTTCTGATGGTCTTAGATGACCCCCCCACTACCAAAGGTCATGACTCATAGGTAGAGAACTGCTAGTCTAAGTGTAGTCTCCTCGATGTAAGACTCAGTTCTACCAGCAAAGACAACCAATAAAACAAGTTACCTAATTCACAAAGAGAAAGAATCAAGGCCAGAGCCTAATCTCATGAACGGAAATCTGTAGAATACACCATCTCCTTCTTGAAGCTAATTTGGATTTCTTTAGTATTTATTGGGAAAGGGATTCAACATATTGAGACCAAAGGACAATTTACAAGTGTCAGTTTTCTTTTTCCATCGCGTGGGTTCCAGGGATCAAAATCAGGTCATCAGACTTGGTGGCATCTTCACCTGTTGAGCCATCGTTCTAGCCCCTAATATGAATTTCTATTTTGCATAGTCCAAGGCTTCTAGTTACAAAGACTAAGCTCAAATCCTGGCTTTAGCCCAATGTGACTAAGACAAAAGTACTTATATTCTTTGACCCTAAGTTTTCTTGTTGCTAAAAGGTTTTTTTCATTGATGATCATGAGAATTTAATTCACTAACAAAGATAATGAACATTGTATCACATGTGGTCTGTTACTCCAACACATTACTCATCCTGAAAGTCAGGCTGTGAATAACCTATATTTAAGTCACTAGATGCATTTGGAAATATTTTTTTTTTATCCAAAATTATTTGAACTTAAAAATAAAATCAAGCCCTCATGACATCAGATATGATCTCCTCCTTTCTCCACCCTAGAGGGCTCAAGACTGGCTCTCCTTCCTCTGGACCCCACAAACTGCCAGACAAATGGTGGCCCCATCCTTCCTCAGAGAAGACGCTTCCAGGAACAGTGATGAATGTAGACTCATGGCTACACAAGGTGCTGCGAGTGAGTGACAGATGAGAACTCAGCCCCAAGCAAAACATCTATACCATCCCCTCTAAGGGCTCAAGGAACAATTTAGAAGAAGAGGGGACATAAAAGTGCAACAGTTAGAAGAAAAGGAAAGGGGCTTCAAAATGCCATTTATGGATAAAAGATGGCATAGTTTAAAAACCACGGCAAACATGAACTCACAGCAGGTGCAGCTGCCTGCACTGGGAGTGTACTGGAATGGCCCCGTCAACATCAGGCATGGATGGGGGCTTTGGGGAGCCCGATAACTTACTGCTGAATTATTTGTCCATGATAGATTTGCACAGGGAGGTCATTCCCTTTATTGTGTTCACACTGGGTGGCCACACCAGGCTCCAATGGACAATTCCTATGCAATGGCCACACAGATGGCCTTGAATTAACTAAGTGGATCACACAGCAAACTTGAATGTCATGAATATGAGAAAGAAACTTTTAGAGAGACAGAGGCTCATGGATAGGGATGGCACCAAGATGAGTAGGGTGGGGGGTAAGCAGAATGCATTATACTCATGTAATAAACTAAATTATCTTGTCAACATCATGGTATTGGTATAGAAACAGACCAGTAGATCAATGGAATCGAATTGAAGTTCCAGAAATAGACCCACACACTTATGGCCACCTAATTTTTGACAAAGAAGCCAAAAGAGCACAATAGAAGAAGGACAGCATCTTCAACAAATGGTGCTGGTCCAACTGGATGTCCACTTGTAAAAGAATGAAATTAGACCCATACTTATCACCTTGTACAAAACTTAAGTCCAAGTGGATCAAAAACCTTAACATAAGGCCGGTCACACTAAATCTACTAGAAGAAAAAGTGGGAAAAACCCTCGAACTTTGGCACAGGCAACAACTTCCTGAACAGAACACCAACAGCTCAAGACCTGAGATCAACAATCAATAAATGGGACTTCATGAAACTGGAAAGCTTCTGTAAGGCAAAAGACACTGTCTTTTGAACAAATGGCAGCCTCAGACTGGGAGAAAATCTTCACCAACCCCACATCTGACAGAGGGCTAATATCCAAAATCTACAAAGAACTCTAGAAATTAAATGCCAAGAAACCAAATAATCCAATCAAAAAATGGGGGACAGAACTAAATAGAGAATTCACAAAGGAGGAATCCCTAATGGCTGAGAGACACTTGAAGAAATGCTCAACATCCTTAATCATCAGAGAAATGCAACTCAAGATGACTCTGAGATTCCATCTCACACCTGTCAGAATGGCTAAGATCAAAAGCTCAAATGACAGCACATGCTGGCAAGGGTGTGGAGAAAGGATAACCCTACTCTATTGCTGGTGGGAGTGCAGGCTTGTGCAACCACTATGGAGGTCAGTATGGCGATATCTTAGAAAACTTGGAATAGCTCTGCCTCAGGACCCAGACATACCACTTCTGGGTATACACCCAAATGTCTCCTCACGGAATCATAAGGAAGTTTCCTCATCTATGTTCATAGCAGCCTTATTTGTAATAGCTAGAAACTGGAAACAACCCAGATGTCCCTCAACTGAAGAATGGGTTAAAAAACTGTGGTACATCTACACAATGGAATATTATTCACCTATCAGGAACAATGAAATTATGCAATTTGCAGCCAAATGGATGGAACTAGAAAAGCTCATCCTGAGTGAGCTAACCCAGACTCAGAAGGATGCAAAAGGCATCTATTCACTTATAGTAGGATTTTAGCTATGTAGTAGAGGATATCGATACTACAACCAACACACCAAAGGGAACATGGACATAGACTTTTTATTTTTATTTCTATTTTTATTCTTTTTTTATCTGTTTGTCTCCTTATTTGTTTTTTAGTTCTCTCTCCCAGGCAATGAGACACTTTTCACTGGTGGTACTGCCTCATAGACCCCCAATGAATGAGGAGGCTCTTGGCCCTCATACGACCTCTGAACTGAGGTGAGGGACTGTTATGTAGGGAAACTCCACTCCAGAGAAATGGGATGGAAGGGTTAGGGGGTACAGAAAAAAAATGAAATGTGAAGTTTTGGCCTTTTGCTACTAATTGTCAAAAACTGTTTAGGATAATTAAGAAATGCAAACTATTAGTCATGCAAGCCGGTCATTGTGTTAGGTACTATGACAGTCTATTATAGTTTTTTACTAAACTAATCAGAAATAAAGCCACTAAGAGACAAGCAACATCTGCTTATCCTAATATAAGAGATAGATAGGGCCTCTTCAAAAACCTCAAGAGATCTGCAGAATATGGCATTCAAAGATGTTTTCTTAACTTTAGATTTTTTTTATATCGAGACATATCAACTCCTGACTGCACCCCCTATTCTACTCCAAGTAGAAGATGAGCATCGAAGAATCTCCAGTGGGAGATGATTGAATTAGTGGCAAACCTATCTCTTGGCAGGAAAAACCCCTTGTTTCAACCGTAGACAGAACGCTGTCCAAAAAGGACAAACTTGGAAGCAGGTAAGTCGACAGCCCAGCTCTGCCAAGACAGGGTAGGCAAGTCCTTCATAACCCCTGCTCTACAATCAATGTCTGTCAGAGAAACGGGGCCAAACGACTGAAGATTGATGTTGTAATGTATGGAGAGAAAATGGGAACTGTCCAGGCAGCCACTGGTATATCATTTCTTAGTTTTGGAAGCTGCAGGCCCTGTACTTCCTATAAAATCAGATATATTTATCCCTCTCAGGTCTCTGAGGTTGTGGAAGAATAGATAGCTAGAGTCTCATAATTAAATTTTGAGTTGTTTAGGAGTCAAGAGAGTGTTATGGATCTAAGAAGATGCTTTTAAAATTGTGTTGTCAGTTAGTATGAATGTTGAGTTAGATATAGAACTTTAAACTCATGGAGATGGTTAGATAGTAGAATGTTAAAGTCAGGTGCCAAATACATATGGACTGGACATTGGGAATGTATGCTAAGCCATATAACCCTCATAACTGTGGCCTAATTACCTCTGTTGTTTTGTATTGTATCTATTATTATAAGAGAAAGAGCCGTTTGTTAGACTGAAAGGGGGAGTTGGGGGAAATAAGATATACCTTAAACTTTAAAAAAAGGGAAGAGGATGAGGGGTTGAGGGTGTGAGGGTGGGACTGGAGGGGGGAGTAGGGAGGGGATTGCGATTGAGATGTAACTTGAAGAAATAAAAAATAAAGTAAGAAAAAAAGAGTGAGTGACAAGGAGGTGGTTAGGATCAAAGCCTTGCAGAGGTGCATGTAAGTGTTAAAAAACCATTACTTATACAAATCTGTAAGAATATAGAAATTCTATGGGCATGATTTAATGAAAAAGGAAAAATTTAAGCTTCTTAGGAACTCTCATATGCTAATTTATCATATTAATTTCTGTTTTGCTTATGTTAATTTCTTCCATTGTCTCAGAAGGCAAAAAATATGATTCCTCAGTGAGGGGAAGTTTTCACAATTTATTTTTGTTGAACATTTCCATACACAGAGAACATTTTGAATTACATTTATTGGTTTGGATGAATTTATGTATCCAATATGTCAGTTACCAAAAAATATAAACCAAGATTTTGTAATTTATTCATTCACTTCTTTTTAAGCATGGAAAAGGAATACACACACACACACACACACACACACACACACACACACAATGTAACATACAAAATAGTAGATTCCAAAAGGAATAGCAGACATCATTGTGCTATAAACTGAAGCAATGAAAGCTGTTATTTTAACAGTGGTCCTACTTCAGTAAGGCACAGGGCTTGGATTCCTGTTTTTCCCAGATGCTAGTCAAATATAGGGTCCATCAGACCTGCTCTGAGACGCTGAACTGCAATGGTACTGGGAGCAGAAAGCCCTAACCTGCATCCCATTTGCCCCGATGCTGATGCTTGCATTTGTTGGGCAGAGACAGTCTGGCTGGGGTGTCATTGTGAAGTGGAAATTCCCAGAGTCGCTTTGGAAATGACACCTGACCTTTCAAGGACACTGGCTCAGGGGAACTGGCTAATTTCCCAAGTGTTTTACAAAGTCCTCAGATATCATGTTCTAAAAGTGATTTTAATGGGCATTAAAAAAATAGGACGTAGAGGCTACAAAAAGCTTCTACAGAATCAGGTGGGCACACACTTTTATTAACGTCACCAATGCAAAAGTATTCTTAGGGTCTTTGATGGGTTAAAAAGCTGTCAGTGGGATGCATCCCTTTTTATTTTAATTTTGTCTAAGACAAACCTAAAATCACAGATTTTTTTTTTCATCCCTTAGGGAACATGACCCATTTCTTCCACATGGGTGACCTCTGAATGTTACAGAATAATTCAAAGTTAAAAGTAGCTAATGTTCTCAAACTGAAGTTTTGTCCATGAGACTTGGGAGGACTTTCCAGTCTTGAGACAGATTCTTCTTTTACTACTCTGTACGCTGTAAGGCCTTTTTTCTTTAATGGTGCATAATATTTAGGAGCTGGGGTGTAGCTCATGAGTAGGGCTCTTGCTTGGTGTGAACCAGGCCCTGGGTTTCAGCCTCTCGAACTCTCCTAACCCCCACAGAAGAAAAGCAAAGAGCAGTAACATGAATTCCTGCTACATCATTTTTGTCTCTGATGAAGCCATGTGACACAGCCCTTTTAGTCCCTGTGCACATTCTGGTTTATTTGATCATCTTCCAGCTCTTATTTTTTTCTACCTATCTATTCAACTAGGTCTGAAAAGTCTAACTTAAACTAACAATATTTATTTTATTATAGGAAATAGGGATTTCTTTTTACTCCAATATTCTAGCGTTTCACCCAATGTTCATCTAGGATGTACATGCTTCATTGTTATTTAACATAGACTATCATAAAAGCACAGTGAGCCAGCATTTAAAACTTTTTAAATAATTTTACTATATCGAACAATGCACATAATGGTTCTAAGTTAAATGTTATTTCAAAGTTTAAAATAAAAATGCTATGGCACTTTTCCAGCTCAGCCACACACTCATTCTTCTGTCCTGAAGAGAAATAGATTTGAATATTTGAGTTGACTAATTGGGCATTTATGTGTTTATGTGTTGGGATGAAATTCATAGAATATAAAAGTGGCCACTCTAGAGCCAGGTGTGGTGGCGCACGCCTTTAATCCCAGTACTAGGGAGGCAGAGGCAGGTGATCTCTGTGAGTTCGAGGCCAGCCTGGTCTACAAAGCAAGTCCAGGAAAGCCAGGGCTGTTACACAGAGAAACCCTGTCTCAAAAAACAAACAAACAAAAAAAAACAAGTGGCCACTCTAAAGTGATTAATGCGTGATACTTCCCACCTCACAATACTGCACGAGTCCAATATATCTAGTGGTAAAGCATTCCCATTACTCCTGGATGAGCTTCCCCCCATTAAGCCTTTTCTTCCCACTCACATCTCCAGCCACCACAACTCTGTGTTTGGTGTCTATGGATTATCAGCTCTGAGTAGTTCTTACGAGCTTCTTTCAACAGTTCAGTCATTATGCTTCGAGACTCACCAGGATACAGTGTGCATCAGTAGCTCATTCCTTTGCATGTGTCGCATTTCTCTATTCACTCTTTCCCTGGTGGACATGTAGGGGTTTCTATCCTTTGGCCATTGTTACTAGTTCTGCTGTGCATGTGTGTGGACACAGCTCTGTTTGGGTATCAATTTTGAATTATTCTGTGAGGACTTAGCTAGGAGTGGAACACGACGATTCTATATACTTAACTCGTCAAATACAAACATTTGTTTTGTGTGTGCACTTTTTAAAGCTAAATGATATTTTCCTGAAAGGATCCCCTGCCCTTTCAGTTTGCCTTTTGCTGGCTTCCAGTTATTCTTTTGCTTCCTTTTCCAGTCACGTGGCCTCTCAGAGGCTTCTGTGGACAGAGCTATTTATTAGTTAATCACCTGCATGACTGTCAGGACTGCTTTAAGAAAACCTTGTAAACATTGTCCGTTTGAACAAAGAGAACCCTTATCTCTTGTCTTGTTTCACTAACCATATTCCTGGTGAATTTTTTTCCACTTTGTTTTCTATCTCTATAAATTTTTCCCATATCTTATTGATTATAGTGTCTTTCAACTCACATCCCTCTTGCTCCTGATAAAGGGTTTATCAGTAACTAAAATTTTAGCTATTTTGAAACTGTTTCAAGTTTCTGATTCATAATAAAGGAAACAAAAATAGTCATTACTTGATTATGTGAAAAGCAAACTTGTGGTAAATGCCAAATCATAATATATTTCCTCTGAACAAAACGAACAAATAGTTCCTGAGAATATTTCTAAATGTTTTCAGAAGGAAAATTAAGGAACAAAACTGTTCTTATAAATACTGAGATGAAGGACTGTTTCAAAGGCCCTGGTTTTGACTGTCATATCTATGTTTTCTGTTGAGGACCTGAAGCCAGGAGGAAGAGAAAGACCATGTTTATTCTGCACCTGCTGAACATAAACTAAGCAGGTGACCACAGAAACCAAGAAGATAAAGGGTAACAGAAAGGAAAGTCTTATTCCGGTATTTTTGACACGAAAAGACAACTCAAGAAAAGACACTCATGTGAAAATATTTTGAAGGAGTGCACACACTCCAGTGGGCTCTGCAGAGAATCATCTATGGTGACTGCTGCAGGTCTCAGGGTCTCCTTAGTCACATCAGCTGGACTTTGCTTAAACTAGCGTTTGTTTGCACATTTTGGACAAGTTGAATCAAGGCCCTGATGCTTCATTTCCTCACCAGCTGTTAGTTGCGCTCAAGTCCAACTCACTGACATAGAAGCCTGCTTGCTATCAGAATTTTACGTGTTTGTTAAAGTTACTTTTGTGTGTGCATACCCGTGCCTATGCCAATGTACATTTGTGTGCATGTGTGTGGAGGTCAGAGGTCAACCTTGGGTGATGCTCCTTGCCTGGCTTTTTTGATTCAAATTCTCTCACTTCATCTGGGTTCAGCTGATTAGGCTGGATTGGATGGCCAGTGAGACCCAGGGACCTATCTCTCTCTGCCTTCCCATCCCTGAGATTACAAGGACATGCTATCATGTTTTGCTTTTCTTGTGGGTACTGGGGATTGGACTCAGATTCTCTTGATTCCACAATAAGTACTTTACCAACTGACCTATCTCCATAGCCCTATCAGCATGACTTTTATATATTAATTTCATTTCAGGACTTCACCATCCCCATTCCTAACCCCATTGTGTTTATTTTTACCCTCTTAATTTAAATTCTGCTGGGAGTCATGCTAAGAACCTTAATAAAAAAAATCTCTGATTTTTCTACCTCCAACAGGACTGGATTTTAGGAATTTTAACCTTAATTGTTATGCTTATTCAAGTTTGGGGTGTTCTCAGAGACGTATCCCACTAGACTCGAAAGCTACTGTGTTCTGATATCATACCCGTCAGTATGATCCAGAGTGCAAAATTCTCACCTCAGAGCATGAATATGCTGCAGAAGTCAGGTAGTCACATGAGTATTGCCTGAACCACATTATGTGCTCAGTAAACATTAATGTTATTAGCTAGTAGACTTTCAGATGTACATTTACATGTTTAATTTGAAGTAAAAAATATATCAAGAGCAAAAACAACTTGTTTCATCTCAAAGGCCAGGATCTGTCAAGTATTTTTTTAATATTGGAAGAATTTTTGAGTTCACAGAAAACTAGAGGTAAGGAAGTAAAGATAACAAGTGTACACAACATCTTCGTGGAGACCGGCTGTGATGAGAAAGGCATGTTAAGGCAGGGGCCGAAGGTGATGACAGTGCAGTATTTGCTTGCTTGTTTATTTAACATACATTTCTGTGTATTTTTTAAAAAGACTAGTGAGAAATAACTCTATGCTGTTGACAGTACATGGAGTGCTGAACTGACCAAAGTAATTTCATCATACATAGGAGGTCAAAATGGAATAAAAACAGAAAATGGGGCCTAAAATGCATGATGACAAAGAGAAAAAACACGCGATGTAGTAAATTGAATTCTTCTCAATAAATCCATCATTCTAGCTCTTCTTCTTTAAAGATGCCCTTAAACAAGTAAAGCTACATATGTGTGTCTTTGTTGATATGCATACAGAACTATCTTCTAATGTAAATCATGGACACAGACCTAAGGATCCTGCCCAGTAAACTGGACCAGCGTCCCTGTTGATTTTTGCAAGATCAAGCAGCCTTCCAGGGGTTCAGATACTCCTGTATGTTCTGTATACAGTTGGTAGGAAGGAAGTCTCCAGATGCAGAAGCCAGCTATAAATATGACACTTAGGAAGTCTAACAAATTTAATTTTACTCCAGGACACAGAAAGCTCGTTCATCTTACAGGTACAAGTGGAGTAAACATATATAATAAACTCTCCTTTTAATTGATTAGCACATTTAGTTTGATTTTTAAAACTCATTACATTTACTTACTATGAGAGATACCTAGGAGAAGGGTACTATGTTGATTAGCTTATCTATTTAAAACTGCTATAAAATGTATGCATGAGAAACCAAAGCAAAGAGAATTCAATGATCTGAAAACTAAAGCCTATCTTATAAAACTGGGTTCTTTTTTGATGGATTTAAATGGAGGCATTGTTCATTTGTTTTACAGAGAGAAACTTTCCAAATGCCCTGAGCATAGTTTCATTTCATTTTGTGTGTGCCAAGTTTATTATGTTCATATATTTTAATGGCGTGATCTCATCTAATGAAAGTATGGATATAAATTTCTTGTGTACAACATTAGTCAGAATCCTCCCTTCAAACCCTATTTAAGGAATAAAAGAATAATAATACCCTTCAAGATTGATACTCACCGTTTGTATTACTTGTGCCTCCATGTCTGCCTTCTTATCATTGGTGATGTGAAAAATATAGCCATCAACTTGCAAATTAGGACAAAACGTTCCCTTGAAGCTGAAGCTATCTTTTAAGGATCATGACTTTTTAGCATCCATTTGATGAATGAAGAAAGACATCTATTTCAAATAAAATGCTGCAAAAACTAAGGTGTTATCAACTTTGCTTTCCTTTCAAGGACAAATGTGACTCTAAAGTTTAGACAATGTCATCACTTCCTTCAGAATCAACGCTACCTCATTTTAAAGAATATATTTGTAGGTGCGAGAAAATTTATATAGTTTATCCCAGGAATGACCAAGTTTGTCAAGTTAGTCATTGGCTTCATTTCCCTATTAAACCTCTCTGGTTCGTATCTGAAACCACTTGGTGAATCATAAAGTCAGTGTAAAATCTTACAGCCACATCAAAGAGACACTCAAGTTGACATAACAGTTACTTACTGCTCAGTCATATAATACTCAACAGGAAGGAGGTGATGTGAGCTAATGTGACTTTGGTTTATAGTACATATTCGAATGGACTCCTGAGCTCCTCATAAAGTATTTAGGACAGCAATACAAACAAAGTCCTTACTTCTAGCATCCGTTTTTACTACTTCACTGACTTAACTGACTCAATAAATACTGGACCAGACACCAAAGACATAAACTGGAAAAGACCCATTCTCGTTGCTCCACCGTCATGAGAACAGGGAAGTCATGCCGACAGATGTGCTGCAGCAAAATAACGTTGCCGCAGGAGTGTGTGCATTTTGCGGTGCAGGCAGAGGAGAATCTACTGTAGGCTAGAAGGACCATGTACCCCTCCTTAGAGTTGTTGAAAAGTCATCACAAAAGGAGAGCTGGAATGGACCTTGCTGTCTTGTTTTTATCCAGAAGGCAAGAGAGGAAGAAAAGGGAGAGGGGGAATACGTCCAGTCAAGAATCATTTGGGTCTTGAGAAATTAGAGTCTTGAGAAAGCACACACAGCATGTACAGTAAAGTAAACTCTCTCTCTCTCTCTGTGTTTGCGTGTGTCTGTGTATCTGTGTCTGTGTCTGCATGTGTTTATGTAAGAAGGATTCTGTCGAATTCACAATGGAACCCCATCTGCAGGTTGGTGTAGAACATCCTCAGAACCTTGCCTGAGTTCTCAAGCTTCCTGTCTTGCCTTGCTTGTCCTCCTTTCCTCACTCCCAATGAGTTTCCGCCAAAAACAATTCCTTAATAAGCTTCTTGCACCCACGTCCTTCTAGACTCTACTGAGAGAAGACCATGCTCTAAGAAAATAGCAAATAAGAAAATTATCATTGCAATAGCTCCAGAGTGACTGCCACAAAAAAAAGAAAAAGAAAAAGAAAAAGAAAAAAAGAAATTCAGTGCAGAAAGAATGACCAGAAGAGAGGAGCAAATACACACTTAGTAACAACTGACAGATATGGAGCAAAGACGACAGAAAACAACTGTATTAATTTCATATACCACACTTGCATAACTAGCTAGCATCTGTCCCCCAACCAGGAAACAAAGAAAGTAAAGAGCAGGTCTGGGGGACTGAGGGAAGTGCGCATGATTCTAGACTTAGAGGCATGAACTATGAAGTCACTATGGCACATCTGGTCTGTGTACAGCATCTACTTATGTAAGTCTGAATTTGGAAACAAATTCTGAGGCTTGAAAGTGGGTTTGAGCAAAGAACATAAGTGATATTTCCCAGTAGCACAAGAATTAGTCATAGTATTGACTTTGGGAGTAGAGTCATCTAAGTTGATTTACTTTGCGTATACGGTGTTGGGGATAAAGTTTAGGTCTTTCATTTGCTAGGTAGGCACTGTCAATGGGCTTCATTCTAGCCTCAATGTGACTCTTTCCTAGAATACTTGAACCTCTACAGTAGTATCGTATACTGCAGTAGAAATTAAAGTTGAACTTCATTACATACACTGAAATATTTTAATGGTTATCTTTTTTAAGAATAGCTAGTAATGATGGTAATATCTATGTGAAAATCAGCACAGGCTCCTAGACACAGAACTTAGCACAACCCATAAAGGTTAGGTGTAGGTGACATGAACACAGCACATGCAGAATGGGAACCACTATTAAAATTGCCATTCCTGTGAGGACAGTGGATGTGATAAGGACAGTGGACATGCTCACTGGCATGCAGTTTTAGAGAAGAAATGTACCTGGGGCTTGAAAACGAACCTTTTAAAATTATCCAGTAAGTATTTATTGATAATTATATTCACTTATAAACATTCACTTAACTACTAACCCTAATGACTACAATCCTTATTATCTAACCACTAAACATATTGATAACTATTACAACTATTTTCATAACCTTTAGGAAGGATATGGTCTCTGGGGTAGACCCTTTAATGCACTTATCAGTCTTTCTTCTGGAATATCTCACTCAGACTTAGATCTGTCAGGGTAAATTGGCTAGGGTGGCTTCACCTTAAATAAGGCTTGAGGCTTTCTTCTCTCTGGAAGACCTCAGTAGTCCGTAAGCCAAGTTATTTCATTTGTATCAACAACTCTTCCGCTCTGCCTCAGTCTTTAAAGCTGGCCACAGTTCCGTTCAGGCCACTGTTCAGACAGGTCAAACCCCTCTAGGCAAAAGCTGAGCCACAGGGCTTAGTCCTTGGCCTTTTGCTGTTTTGGTGAGGTTTTCTCTGCTAAACAGCATCTTTCTGCCTCAGGGAGATCTGGCAGTTCACCCAGGACTTTCTCCATCAGACATAAACTACTCCTTTTTATCATGAGGACTCTCTAGCATCTGAGCTCTCTAGCATGCCCCCCCCCCGCCCCCAGGCTCCATCCTTAAATAGGATCTCTCCTTGTTCCACCTGCTTCAGCTTGATCTGGGCTCTGCCCTCTTAGCGGCTGTAAACAATGCCAGGCCAAATACTTTGTTTTTAATCCATAAAGTCTCTCCTTGTTTCACCTGGCTTCCTCCTTGTTTTTAGTCCATAGAGACTCCCCTTGTTTCACCTGACTTCATCCTTGTTTTTAGTCCGTAAGCTGATAAGCTAATTGCCCACAGCCAAGTTGATCTTCATGCCCCAGATTAAGAGACTGTATCAGAAACCCCTAGATATTTACTAAATCTAATATATACTAATCTAACTCCCCTTACAGCAACTCCCTTCTGGATCAGATATGTCAGCCTGGCCAGGGACTAAGCTAATCCATTAGAAAGGTAAACACAAAAATCTTTTGTACTTAAAGTCAAATGAGTAGCAACTTGGAACTGAAACCACCTACTCTTGATTTGGGCGTATGGACTACAAAACAGAAAAAACCAACCAATCAAACAAACAAAAAATCCTGTACACTAATTGTAAATGACTCTGAGAAAAACACAGGTATGTAGATAACTCCAGAGTAAGGTAACCTTTTTTATTTTGGTATATATATATATATATATATATATATATATATATATATATATATAT
>CAJQZJ010004773.1:399653-437827 GCA_907164525.1 Lophiomys imhausi | reverse complement strand
ATGACAGTCTATCACAGATATTCTCTAAACTACCCAGTAATCAAGTTCTTAAGAGACAAGCAACATTTGCTTATCTAAATACAAGAGATGGATAGGGCATCTTCAAAAACCCCAAGAGATATGCAGAATATGGCATTCAAAGATGTTATCTTAAATTAAGATTTTCTTTTTTTTTTGATATCGAGACATATCAGCTCCTGACAGCACCCCCTATTCTACTCCAAGTAGAAGATAAGCATCGAAGAATCTCCAGTGTGAGATGGTTGAATTAGTGGCAAGCCTATCTCTTGGCATGAAAAAACCCCTTGCTCCAACTGCAGACAGACTGCTGTCCAAAAAGGACAAAACTTGGTAGCAGGGAAGTCGACAGCCTAGCTCTGCCAAGACAGGGTAGGTAAGTCCTTCATAATTCCTGCTCTACAACAAATGTCTGTCAGAGAAACAGGACCCAAAGTCTGAAGACTGATGCAGGAATGTATGGAGAGAAAATGGGAACTGTCCAGGCAGTCGCTGGTATGTCATTTCTTAGTTTTGGAAGCTGCAGGCCCTGCACTTCCTATATAAGCAGATATATTTATCCCTCTCAGGTCTCTGAGGTGGTTGAAGAATAGACAGCTAGAGTCTCATAGTTAAATTTTGAGTTGTTTAGGAATCAAGAGGGTGTTATAGATCTAAGAAGATACTCTTAAAAGTGTGTTGCAAGTTAGTATGAATGTTGAGTCAGATATACACCTTTAAACTCATGGAGATGGTTAGATAGTAGAATGTTAAAGTCAGGGGCCAAATATGTATAAACTGGACATTGGGAAGGTATACTGGGCCATTTAACTCTCATAAATGTGGCATATTTATATCTGTTGTTTTGTATAGTATTTACTGTTATAAGAGAAGGAACCATCGGTTGGACTGAAAGGGGAAACTTCTGGGGGGAAGAGGTGGAAGGGCGGGATAGGAAGGGGGAATAGGGAAGGGTTTGTGACTGAGATGTAACTTGAAGAAAAAAAAATAAAGTATTTAAAAAAGAAAGGAAAACTTGAAACAGAAATGAGATTGGGAAATCCATACAAAGAAATCAGGAAGTGGAGAAACAGTGGTCTGATGAGAGCAATGCAGACCTTTAGGGAGGCATCCAGCCCAGCTGCTGAATCTTCCTTCCTGCATGCCCCTTGTTCCTGTTCTCTGTGTCCACTCCTGGGGTTATCCCCTTTCCCACAGCCCAACCTTTGAGTATCCTGTTCCCTCCAGTAAAACACAGAACCAGATCTCCATATGGTAGGCTCTTGCAGAATCAAAAGCCTCCTCCCTACCATACAAGTTGCAGTTGTAATTTTTGTTTGTTTGGTTGGTTCTGGAGATAGGGTTTCTCTGTGTAGCCCTGGCTATCCTGGAACTCACTCTGTAGACCAGGCTGGCCCTGCCTCCCAAGTGCTGGGATTAAAGGCATACACTACCACACCCAATCATTACAGACAGTTACAAACTGCCATGTAGGTGCTGGGATTTGAACCTGGGTCTTTTGGAAGAGCAATCAATGCTATTAAACACTGAGCAACCTCTCCAGCCCTACAGTTGTAATTACATAAGTAAAATTGAAATTATTGTACTATAGTTGTCTATCTTTTTTTCTGTTATGTCTGAGCACAGGAATTTTCTTAATTTAAACAGTTCAGTAATAAATGTAGTTCTTCCTACATAGCAGAGATCAATAAAACATACTGAATAAATACATCTATAAAATGAACCAGATAGAGAACACTCTTTACATAGTCTACCCAAATAATGTGCTCAGGAGTTCTGTGTCTTCTCTAGAAGGTCATTGGGGTCTGTCCTCTTTTTTCATGCTACGGTCAATGATTCAGAGGGAACACTTCACTCTCTTGTCTCCACATGCCCTTCCCCCCTTACAGCTGTGCTAGTACCTAAAGTAGATGGAAAAATAGTGTTTAGAATAAAGAATAGGAGAGAGGTCACTTCACCCTAATACTCAAGTGGTGTGCAACTCTGTCCCCTGGGCACGAGACTGTAACAAGATTACATGTATTAACACTTTCTCATAGACAAAAGGACTATCATCAGATCTTCACCTCTTGATTTACCCTGCTCTCCAAGCCACACCCCAGCAGCAAGCAACCCTGCCCCAGCCACACACACTCTCTTGTGTGTTTGTAGAAGTATAAAGGAGGCAGAAGATTAAGTGAAGGGAAGACTCCACTTAGGTAGCTTAAAGGAGAGCATCCCCTGAGCAGGGGTGTGATTTAAAGGGACACAGCTGGTTTTGACTCACCCCTGCTTCTGTAAATCCTCACTTATGCTCTTGTTAGTAACCCCAATTAAACTTCATGCTTTATCAGGCTGGACTTGGACAGAATTATTTCTGTAGCCTGTCCTTGTCACCCTGTATTGAGTGAAGACATTTGTCCACATTTTGTTCACATGACTCCAGGTAGAGTAATGCAACACCAAGGCAGAAAATAAAGTTGAAGATCAATATCCTTTGTGAATATTGACACAAAATTCCTCAACAAATACTAGCAAATTAAACCCAGCAATATACATAAAGGATTGAGAACATATCCAAGTGTAATTTCTACTGAGAATGAAAGTTTGATTTAACATCAGAAAATCAATTAATGTAATAAACTATGCTAATGAGATAAGGAACAAAACCTGTACAATCACTCAGTAAACACAGAAAAGCATTTCACAAAACCCCATTAACATTTCATGATAAAGAGCACTGAACAAACCAGGAAGAGCACAGGTCCCTCCTCAACTTGATGAAAGGCATCGGAGCTAATATTATACTCCGGGTTAAGACCAGATGCTTTCTTCTCTAGAGTCGGGGACAAGACAGGATGCCCACTCTTTTGACATTTCTATTTGTTACAGCACAATTGTAGTTGGAACAAATAGTGAAAAAAGAGAAATAAATAAAGGAAGGAGGGGAAGAAGAAAAGAAGGGAGGAAGGAAGAAAGAAAGAACAGAGGAAGTGATATTTCAGGTTGAAAAGAAATAAACCTATCTCAAAGTGTAATTGATATGCTCTTGCACAGGGAAAACCCATTAAAATCTACAAAAAGTTATTAAAAGTAATAAAATTGCCCACTTACAAGGTAAAAGACCAATACACATAAAACAATTACATATCTATATATTAGTAGTGGACAACTCAAAAGTAAAATAATTTAATTTAAAATGAAATCTATAAAGTAAATTAAACAAAATTAATGCAAGACTTTTATTCTTAATATTAGTTAACAATGTAGGGAAAAATGAAAGAGCATCTTACTAATCTCATGTGCATGTCAGAAGAACTCTTATTGTTAAAATGGCAAGACTGCCCGATGGGTTATATTTTTTTACAAAAGAGAACACAAAGTTGGCAGGTTGGGGGGTTGGGGTAGGTCTGGGAATTAAGCAGAAAGACTGGAGGTGAATATGATAAAAATACATTATAAGAAAATTTCAAAGAACTAATAATGTGAGAAAAGGAAAAAAGTAAAGAGATGGATATCATACAGTATCCATATGAGGTCCTTAGTTGCATTTTTCTGAAAGTCAACAAAGCTGGCACCCAGCTCTTCAAACAGTCACTAATCTTTTCTGGTTTATTTCTGTAATTTCTAAAAATACTGTTTCATGTCTTCTTACCCAGAGACAGGGGTGTATTTCTCTACTCCCCTTCACTACCCTTCAATAAGATTTTCTTATGATCTCTCCCATCCCATACAAAAAATGACATGTCGATTATATTTGGCCACATTGGTATTGATCTTTGTATATTGATACAAAATTAAGGGTAACGCTTCTTAAAGGTATTGTTCGTAGTAATACTTAAAAATGAAATGTCAAGTTTTGACCTCTTGCTACCAACTGACATAAACTGTTTAGGATAATTAAGAAACGGAAACTAATAGTCATGAAAACGTGTCATTTTGTTAGTTACTATGACAGTCTATCACAGTTATTTTCTAAGCTACTCAGAAATCAAGTTGCTAAGACACAAGCAATATTTGCTTATCTAAATATAAGAGATAGATAGGGCATCTTCAAAAACCTCAAGAGATCTGCAGAATATGGCATTCAAAGATGTTTTCTTAACTTAAGATTTTTTGATATCGAGACATGTCAGCTCCTGACAGCACCCCCTATTCTACTCCAAGTAGAAGATGAGCATCGAAGAATCTCCAGTAGGAGATGATTGAATTGGTGGTAAGCCTTTCTCTTGGCAAGAAAAACCCCTTGCTTCAACTGTAGACAGACTTCTGTCCAAAAAGGACAAAACTTGGAAGCAGGTAAGTCGACAGCCTAGCTCTGCCAAGACAGGGTAGGTAAGTCCTTCATAATTCCTGCTCTACAACCAATGTCTGTCAGAGAAATGGGGCCAAATGGCTGAAGATTGATGCTGTAATGTATGGAGAGAAAATGGGAACTGTCCAGGGAGCCACTGGTATGTCATTCTTTAGTTTTGGAAGCTGCAGGCCCTGCACTTCCTATATAATCAGATATATTTATCCCTCTCAGGTCTCTGAGGTGGTTGAAGAATAGACAGCTAGAGTCTCATAGTTAAATTTTGAGTTGTTTAGGAATCAAGAGGGTGTTCTGGATCTAAAAAGATATTTTTAAAATTGTGAGGCAAGTTAGTATGAAAGCTGAGTTAGATATAGAACTTTAAACACATGGAGATGGTTAGATAGTAGAATGTTAAAGTCAGGTGCCAAATACATATGGACTGGACATTGGGAATGTATGCTAAACCATATAACTCTTATAATTGTGTCCTATTTATTTCTGTTGTTTTGTATTGTATTTATAGTTATAAGAAAAAGAACCATTTGTTGGACTAAAAGGGAGAGCTGTTGGGGGGAAAAAAGAAATACCTTAAACTAAAAAAAAAAAAAAAAAAAGGGAAGAGGATGGGGGGGTTGAGGGGGAGGAGGGTGGAAGGGTGGGACTGGAGGGGGGAGTAGGGAGGGGATTGTGATTGAGATGTAACTTGAAGAAATAAAAAATAAATTATTTTTTAAAAATGACATGTCTCTTAAAATTAATCTTCAAATTCAATACACCACAACCTTTCCTATTTTTTTCCAGGAATTCAGCAGCAGGATAGTAAAATGTGTACTCAAACTAGATTACAGGTCTAATGAAGCAAGAGCTGAAATTACAAAACTCTTAGAAGAAAACATGGGAATAAAAATTAATCACAAAAATTTAACCAAATCGGATTTCTTGCACATGCAACAAAAGTAAAAATAGATAAACTGTACTTTATTGAAATGTCAAAATTTCGGAGTTTCAAATTAAACTGTCATCAAAGACAAGACACAGGAAAGGAATAAATTATATACATCTGATTAGGTATTTGTATAGAGAATAAAGAACACAACTCAACAATAAGTTGGCTACACAACCTAAAACTGAACAATGAATAAAGTTCTCCAAAAACGTATACGAACATCCAACAAACATAAAAAGATGCTTCACATCATTAGCCATTTGCAAAATAGAAATTAAAAGCCACCTGTAAGCACTTCACACCCTTTAGAATAGCTATGACGTTAAAAAAAAAAGAACCAAGAATTTTGAAGATGTGGAGAAAATGAAGCTTGAATAGTTGCTTCAGAACCAATTTGGCAGCTCCTCACAACACGAAATATAGATTTCATTTTACCCAGAACTCTACTCAGTATCTACTCAGAGAAATGAAACCATGCAACCACATAAAGACTTGTACATGAATCTTCATTGTCATTGTAGTATTATTTGTTGTGGCCCCAACTGGAAAAATCACAGCGCGTTAACTGACCAATGGATAAGTAAATTCTGTTACATACATGCAAAAGGCTAATACTTGGTAATAAAAATATAGTCATGCATGCTGTGAATGAGCCTTGGCCACATAGTATAAGACACTCGAGTCATGAGCCATGTTCTGAGTAGATTCATTTACACATACACAAAACTAGGTTACCAGGGGCTAGAGAGCTAGACGATAAAGAAGTGGCAATTGGCTGCTAATGGGTGACTGGCAGCTAATTAATGGTTGTGGGAGTTTCTTCTAGGGGAGATGAGATGTGATAGTTGTACCACCTTATGGACCCATCTTAATAATTAAGCTCCATTCTTTACATGGATGGATTTTACACTGTTCGGATCATACCTCCAGTAAGCCATTAAGAAGAGAAGGGAAGGGAAAGGGAGCACTGTGCCCATGTTCTTCTTCCCTAACTTGCTGTCCCCTGTTGAGGGAAGGTCTAATATTGTTTCTGATACATTGAATTCAATGCTGAGATCTGGTTACCGCCCCTTCTGAGGCATTCTCTTGATTGGTTAATAAAAGTCACTTATGGCCAATTAGCTGGGCAGAAAGAGTATAGGAAGGTGGGACTTCCTCAGATCACAGCAAGAATTCCGCACACACAGAGACTCTCTCTCTTTTCCATCCGTCAGGAGACACAGAAGGAGACAGACATCTGGGAAGTCTGGAAGGTACTCACAGGCACATGTTGGTTTGGGGTTAACTTAGAGTAGCTAATTGAGAGTCTGTCCAGCTAAGGGCTAAGCGTTAAAATATTAAAAGGTCTTGGTGTGTTTAATTAATGGGGAAAAGACTGCGGCGGCTTATAGGCCCTCAGTCCAAGCAGTCCCGGGCTGTCAGATTCCCAGACTCCCCTTGAGTCCAGGTGAATCTCCCGCCAATTCTACTGGCCTAATATAACAACTTATATTAATTAACAGAGTTTAGGTTATAGGTGGTGTAGGCCACCTTTGGTCCCGGGTCTCTTTCTCCAGGATAAGTTAGGCAACTGGTTAAGGCACTCAGGCCAGGCTGCCTGCTCCTCTGCCAAGCCGCCGGCTACTCCAACGGCGACTCTGCCAGCCTAATATTACAGTTTATACTTACTAATAACTACATTAATTAATTAATTTGCAGTTTTCAGTCCCCCTTGTCCTCATATCTTCCAAAACAGCCCCAGAGACCTCACCACTCCCCCAAACAGACCAAGCCTAGGTGGGTCCTAAGGGAATCATCTCATTGCTCTAGTGCTCTATCTGAACATGTGCTTCACACACACACACACACACACACACACACACACACACACACAGAAAGAGGGGGGTACAGACATATACAGGCAACCCCCCCAATCCTTTGACAGTCAGAGTTTCATCTTGCTAAACTATCCCATAGGTCAGCAGATCCAGACCCACAGGACAAATGTAAGACTCAATCTAGGCCTTCTTGCTTGTCTTTGCACTGTTCTCTAGCTAAGAATAGTAGTTAAGACTGAATTAAAGAGAAATAATGTATGAAAGAGCCAAATGTGGACTGCAAAGTCTAAAGTCCTCACTTACTCTCTGGCCCTGTACAGAACAAGCTTGCTGACCTGTTAATCAATCTCAGGGAGAGTTGAAGTGAAGGAGACAGGCCAGAGGGAGGCCCCACCTTTCATTTTAAAATCACTATTAACAACAAAAACAGTAAAACTCAGGAGCCAGTTTGCAGTTTCACAGGAATTACATTTTTAAGAGTTTTGCAAGCCAACTGAGTTCATGTTGGAAACAGCTACAGGAGAAATGTCCGCACAGAAACGCACAGCACTACGAAATGGGTCTTTTCTACTATAGTCAACACATCTCTGAAGAAAAACATGAAAATTTCTCCTTTGCCCTTTCTGGAAAAACAGAAAGTAGAGTTTTGGTTAAGGGAATTTGAAGGTGGAATACTGTAGGGCAAAGCTTATGGTAGTACTGGGTGAGGCCAATGTCTGCATCCTCCTAGGATAGGAAACTTCAGGTTCTCCCTGTGTCTCTCCGGTAGTTCTCTACCCTCATCTGTGCTTAGTCCCTCTCTTTTGGACTGGCCAGCTCTAAGAGTAGTGGCCACAGACTCTACAGCTTGCATATACAGATACTTGCAGAATGCCTTGCATATAGGGACACTTGCAGAATTCCCTGAGCATGGCCAGAGCCAGAAGGTGAAAACAACTGCTTTGCATCCTCCAGGGTGTGGAAGAAAAACTTCAAGATCACCACTAGGGGGAGGGCTGGTCACACTTTGCATGAAGGAGGTCAGGGACCAAAAGGCTGAGGAATGAAAACATGATGATTGCAGGAAAGATGGAAGAAGAGGAAAGAAAAGAAGGAAATGGTCAATATTTTGTTTCTTCTGCAAAGGTGTACTAGGTGGTGGAAAAACCGAAGCTATGATCAGAACTCTCAGCGACTTTCCAGCAAGCTCTACACTTTGTTCTGTTCTGTACAGAAAGACATTAGGAGGTGGAAGGTTCATGGGCATTTATTTCTCTCTTTAAATCACAGGATTCACTGATGGACATATAAATGGGTGGCCTTGCCTTGTTTTGTTTTCTTTCTTTCTCCTTCCTCTTATATCTCTCCTCTTCCTCTACCTCCTCTCTCTCTCTCTTTCTCTCTCTCCCTCCCTCTCTCAACTCACTTTATCCTCTCTTTGTCATCAAGGCTGGCCACAAACTCCTGCACTGTCTATCTCAGCAAATAAGTGGTAAGATGCATTCATCACCCTGTCTGTCAACTTTTCAAGAATTCTACTTCTTGATTATGTCTAAATCTTTAATTTTGGATGTATTTTATATTTATTTGCACTTTGTTAATGTTATATATTTGTTTCTTTTTAAAAGGTGGCAAATAAAGACTAATTCAATAGTGCTTATTTAATAGAATACATATATTTCACTATCTATATGTGTGTTGTATGAATATGTGTAATATATACATATATGTGAATATATATATATATATATATATATTCTCCTGTTCTCTTGAATTAACTGAAAAGGAGACAATGGAGAGATGGGTTATAAAAACACCAGCCTAAGGCAGTGAGATAGGGAGATGACTCAGTGGTTGAAGTGTTTTCTGCCCATCTGTCCAAGAATAAGGGCCAGAGTCTAGATCTCCAGAACCCATGTGAGGGTGATGTGGGCGTGGTAACCAACCTATAATTTCAACCTGAGAAGGATGAGACACAGGACCCCCAGAGTCAGCAGGCTAGTGAAGCTGACCATATTGGTGAATGTTACTGGGCTTGGTTAAGAGGCCCTACCTCATCGGATAAAGAGGAAAATGACTGAGGATGATTTGGGACAGCAATCTCGGGTTACTAAAGGCAATGTGCACACATATGCAGACAAACCCACACTTATGCGAGCATGCACGCATGCATACACACACAAATGGAAAAAGAGGAAATGCCAACCCAGACATTCATGGAATAGCATGAAGGAAAAGTAAGGATTTTATGAAGAAGATATTAAGACTCCTTTTGCCCTATGATAAAGCAAAGTATACGATTACAATTTTAATGCTCAGCAATGTATTGAATGGGCCTTCCTTAGGGAAACTGGACACCTAAAACACATGTAATGATGTTTCTAAGACGAAAAAAAAATCCAAGCAACTCATTATATGAAATGTTCAGAACGAAATGTGCTTGCAAAGTGGGCAGAAGAAGTTGAATGGGTCAGTTGCTTGGAAAGATAAGTTACACCTGCTTTGGATTTCACAGAAGTCTGTGTTTCTATTCTAGCATTGTCTCTGTCTCAGTCTGTCTCCATCTCATCTTTATCTCCCAATCCTTTCTCTCCTCTCCCCCCTCTCTTCTCTCTCTATCTCTCTTGCTCCCTCCCTTTCTCTATTTCTGTCTGAAGATTTGCTCTGGTTGCATCTTATCACAGTTATACAGCAACGAACATCTAGTGGATGTAGCTCAAGGTTGTTGGTTCTAATTGTGCTGCTGTGGTAACATTTTCTGGCTCAAAAAAAAAAAGGAACTCTAAACTAATGTAATTTGGACAAGGTCACAGAGCATGCTAAGAACAGAACTGGTAACCTATAAGGCCTACACCCAAGGCTCTGTTTCTATTTCTAGAATGAGAAATGGGCACAAGAGAACATCTTTCTTTAATAAGTAAACCCATTTAATAAGTAAATTCACAGAGTTGAATCTGCTGTGTGTCCATTTCTAAAGTGGGACTTCCTGGAGCTAGTACAAATAAGTTGTATATTTTGGTATGGTAACTTATATGGAAATATACAGGATACAAAAATTTAACACATAAGCAAAATATTAAAATGTCTTATCACCTGCATTTAAACAGCTGGAGCATAGTATAGTATTCTGCAATTAACAAGTTTTTCTTTAACCTAGCCTTTAAAATAGATTTATATGGTTTATTTTATTTCATTTTTATTTTTACATACTATTCATTGGTCGGTTGATGTTGCTTTATAACTTTTGGTTAAAATTTGCCAGTATGTGAAGGTAACCACATTAAAACAAACAAAACCCTACTAAAGAACAAGAGACAGGAAAATTATGGAAAGCAAACTCATGTAGCCACACGATTGATCTAAAATAGCTCTCTCTCTCTCTCTGTCTCTCTCTCTCTCTCTCTCTGTCTCTCTCTCTCTCTCTTTTTCTTTCCATCATGCACCTGTTCTTAGTCCAAACAACTAGAACAAATGATGTCAAAGTCCCTCTTGTGATTCAGTTTGTCCATTTGTCTATGACCTGCACCACCAGCCTCTGGGAGACCACTGCCCCAGGTTTCCATTTTCATTAAGAACTAGGATACAACTCTTAGAAGAAGAAAACCCTTATTCTGCCCAAGAAAACTTTGCATGGATATCATGATAGAAGGCAATATTTTCAATCCTGGGACAAAATACATAGCTGCAACCTTCCTCAAGGGACTATACTAAACACTCAACATGTATCATTTCATTTACTCTTAACATGATGGAGGTACCATCACATTCCTATTCATTACACAAGTATCTTCTGATCATCTATTGTGTATCTCACATCTAGGAATTAGAGGTAAAGAATGGAACAAAACAGATTAAAATCTTCACTTTCATGGAGCTTTTGCTTTGTTAAAGGAGATAAACAAAAATAATAAGTGAATAAAATGAATGATGATTTTGGTTACAATTTCTGAGAGACATTCATGTCGGGAAAGAGATAAAAAGTTACAAGATGTCATTTTAAGTAGAGAAGTCAAGAAAGTCCTCATTGAGACTCTGATCTGGAGAAAAGATGGGAAGGAGGGAGTCAAAAAGATATCCGGGGAAGAGCGTTCCAGACAAATAGATTATCAAGTTCAGAATTGCTTAGGTGGGAGCTACAGGACCAGGAAGAACACACAGGTGGTATAGTGGAGAAGGAAGAGAGGGAATCACAAGCACTGAGGGAAGTAAAGGGTATATCCTGTACTTCATTGTGAAGATTCTTTTTCTTTTAGTGTAAGAGTAAAATGGAAGATAAGGAGTCCCCTGACCTTTGTGTTGGTGGAATTGTTCTGGTGAAGCAACGCAAGGCTGGAGCAGGGAGAGAGAAGTGAGGGGCTCACTGAAGCAATAATTGATGGAGGACTGGGCCAGCCTACGAGCCAGGGAAGTGGGGACAGCAGGTCAAGTCTGCAGTGTATCCTGAAGGTCCTGAAGCAGGACTTGCTACTAGATTGCAAGTCAGCCCCAAACAAAGTCCGAATAAGGATAAGTCCAGGATTTTCTGCTGCAGGAAACCAGAACAACAGAAGATACTGCTTACCACGAAGACTAGTGGGAGAAGTAGGCTTGAGGATGAGGCATTTTATCCTCTTCGTCTACAAACAAGGAGATGGTGGCAAAGGAAAGTGCAGAGTTTCAGATTTGGAATTTGCATGAGTGTGTGGCTCTTGTGATCAAATTCCATTTCTACTTAAGTGATGTCTCCTTGACATTATTCTTTTATCCATCCACCCATTCATTCACTCACTCATTCATTCATTCAAATGTTCTGAGAGTCTATTATTGCCAAATAGTGTACTAAGTCTTAAGTAAGCAGTGAGCAAAAAGATGCTTGGCTCTTTCCCTTGTAACTTATGGTCTAAAGCAGTGGTTCTCAACCTTCCCAATGCTGTGACCCTTTAATACAGTTCCTCATGTTGTGGTGATCCCCCATCATAAAATTATGTTTGTTGCTATGTCATAACTGTAATTTTGCTACTGTTATGAATGAATTGTAATGTAAATATCTTTGTTTTATGGTGGACTTAGATGACCTCTGTGAAAGGGTCATTTAGCCCACAAAGGGGTCATGATCTAGAGAACTGGTGGTCTAGAGGAGAAACAGTAAGTAACTGTTTATACAAGCACATCTATATGTATATATCAATAATAATCTACCAAAGTAAAGCAGGCATTTACATAAAGAAACAGAGGTGTTGGACAATTTAAGGAACATTTTGCATAGCTGGGGAAAGACAGGATTATACCATGAACAAGGTTGCCTCTTCCAGAGCCCACAGCCTGCATTGTGTGAGAACTGAATGTCAGCTCCATTCTTCCCCAACTGTTCAACAGCTGCTCACAGGGAGACTGTCAGGAAACCTTTTCCAGGCTGGAGTCTCAGATGAAGGGGTTGGGCCAAATGATTCAGAAAACCCCTCTGGCTTGGTGACTTGGATTCTTTGCTCTAGAAAAGATCTAGGAGGCCCAACCCAGGCATCATTTACTCCATAGTTCTCCAGTAAGGCCTGTGTGGAGACTGGGAGCCGTAGAATGCTCACCAAGTTCTCTGCTACAAAGATTTTTGATATTGAGACATGTTAGCTCCTGACACCACCCCCCATTCTACTCCAAGTAGATGATGAGCATCAAATAATCTCCATTTGGAGATGGCTGCATTAGTGGCAAGCTAGCCACTGGGCAAGAAAAAGAAAGTCCCAGCTTCAATTGTAGATAGAATGCTGTCTGAAAAGGACAAAATTTGGAAGCAGGTAAGTTGACAGCCTAACTCTGCCAAGACAGGGTGGGCAAGTCCTTCATAATTCCTGCATTACAACTAATGTCTGTCAGAGATACTGGGACAAAAGGATGAAGATAGATACTCCAATGCATTGAGAGAAATTGGGGACTGTCCAGGCAGCCAGTTGTCTGTCATTTCTTAGTTTTGGAAGCTGCTGGCTCTGCACTTCCTGTTTATTCAGATATATTTATCCTTCTCAGGTTTCTGATGTGGTTGAAGACTAGATAGTTATAGCCTCACAGTTAAATTTTAAGTTGTTTAGGAATTAAAAGGATGTTCAAGGTCTAAGAAGATGTTTTTAAGTTGGTAATGCAAGTTAGGATGGAAACTGAGTTAGGTATAGAACTTTAAACTAATTGAGATAGATAGATAATAGAATATTAACATGAGTTGCCAAATACATATGGACTGGATATTGGGAATATATGTTATATCTTATAATTTTCATAACTATTGCCCAATTGTTCTTATTGTTTTGTAATGTATTTATTGTTATACAACAAAGAGCCTTTTATTAGACTAAAAGAGGAGATGTTGGGGGAAAAAGATATACCTTAATTTAAAAAAAAATGATAGGAGGGAGAGGGGGAAACGTGTATTAGGGTGGGACTGGGAGGGGAGAAGGGAGGGAACTCTGATTGAAATGAAACTTGAAGAAATAAATGTTGGGGGAAAAAAAGAACTTGAGAAGGCAGTGGCAGCTTCAGGAGTGTTGGGCTGACAGGTATGAGCCCTCTTAGAGTGGGAGTAAGGAGGCCTTGATCTGGAAAGAATGGTGGAGAAAATCAAGAGTATCAAATCCATTAGATGTCCCCTGCAATTAACTACCCCTGAGGCCCGATCTTCTCCCATTCCCACAGTGGGCAACAAACGGGACTTGCACCTTGGAGTATTTGTGGACCTTCTATCATGTTAGGTTCTGACCTTCTTAAATCCACACCCCACATTCCTAGGAGCCCAACTGAATTTCCAAAATGTACTTCTTGTTCCTCGGAGCACAAACTTTGCTAGGACTTGCTCAATTGGTCATTCTTTTTACTAGCAGAGATCCCCAAAGGAGACACACTGGTGTTCACAGCAGAGAGAGCAGCTGGAGGTTTGGTTTTAAAAGCCCAAATTTCAGATACCATTTTTAGTTACTTCTTTACAATTACGTCTAAAATGTAACTTTTTGCGTAAAATTCTTTAAACTCCTATAAATCATCCACAACCACAGTGTTCTCTCTAGAATTCTGATAATGGCTTGCAATGTCTGTAAAATACTCAATAATGGTAAAGAGTGTTTTTTAATTCACTAATTATATTTTTTTCAGTGTTGGAACATTAAGTTGATAATATTAAGTACAAAATATTAGGTCCAAAAGAAAAATGGTATTAAATTGACATATTCTAATTTTCTAATTATATATGTATACATATTTTATATATTAAATATATATTTATATATTTATAAATATATATTTAATATATAATATAATATATATACATACATATATATGTATGTATATATATCTTTTAAGCAGAGGACCAGAGTTCAGTTCTCATAATCATCTGTAATCCCAGCCCCAGGAGATCTGATGCCCTCTTCTGGCCTCTGAGGGCACATGCACTCATGTGTACATACCCACAGAGACATGCTTATGCACATAGTTACAAATAAATATTTTTTAAAAGATAGAAAATATAAATTAATTATATCAAAAAATATATAATTGATGGAGTATTCATCACCCACCTTGGATTTTACATATCAGCAATAGTAAATAGGGCTGAGTTAATTAAATTGAATAAAGTCTTGGAGATGCATGTTTGCTTTTCAAGGGTAAAATCTTCATGGGCATAAATCTTTTAATCAAGTTTAAATTAAACATGTTTAAAATACAAGCAGTAGATATGTGCAAATTAAGTAGTTACATATTATTAGATATATGAAGGATGGGAATTATCTAATAATCTTTTGATGGTTGTATTCCCACTGCTCTAAACACATCCACATCATATTAGTAACATCACCTATAGACCTGGCCTTATGACCTCCATTTGGTGACAGAGACTCTGCTCTAAGAATGTTGTTTATAATCTAAATATCCTCAAGAATGTGCTCAGCTCGTGGATACAGAAGTGAGTTGGGTGCTGATGGTTTCCACTGCAGGAAAACAGAAAAACAAACCTTGCCTGTTAACAGGTACATGTGTATCTTGGGCTGTGGAGATGGCTCAGGGGCTCGATCTGCAAACGTGAGGACCTGGCTTCAAATCCCCAAAACCCATGTAAAAACCCAGGCAATAGCTGTGCACTCCTGTAACCTAGCATTCAGGGGCAGAGATAACTAAACGCTGAGACCTTGTTGATCTGCTTCTGGTTCAGGGGGAGATCTTATATCAAGCCAATAATGCAAAAAAAGCAAAGAAACAAAACAAAACAATAGAGGAAGGCATCCAATAGCGTGATGTGTGCTTGGCATACATGTGTACACAGTCATCTATGTACAGACTCACATGAATGCCCCCCAATGCATGCATGTACTAGATAGCTTCAAATGTTTAGGATCCTGACTTCTTTTCCCTTCCTGCCCTCCCCAGCTGCCTTTTCTCCTTCCCCTTCTAGCTCATTTTCCCCCATTTTTGTGTTCCCCAACTAGTATCCTTCCTTCAGGATACTATTAACCATGAAGAGTTCATCCATGAATGTATTCATCTGAAGTACTTATGGACGACCCAGCATGTACTCGGCATGATATTTTTGAGTATCAAAGATAATTGATAGTCTTCCTTTAAGGAAGACAGGCTCCAGCTGACATTGGCCCACTCTGCCAGAAAGCAGGGTTGTCAATCAATAGAGTTAAAATGCAGCCCCAACACCTTACTATGAAACATCTGTTTCTCCCCAAGTTTTACCCATATCAACTGGAAGCTGGATCATTCATCAGTCATTTCTGTTGCCCAGCATTCAATGCAATGTTGAGAAAAGAACTGGTTCCATAGTTTGTTTTGGGTAAATGAACCAGTGATGAGATTGGGTGACTTATTAATGAATTTCATTAAAAAGGAAAATCTAACGGGGACCAGCTTTTCACTATCCCCCCCCCCCAAGTGTCGCCCTTAATATCAAATCTAAGTGGAATTCTGGTTTCCCACTTAGTCATAGTCTCAAAGAAGATACCCTCCTGAAATCATTTGATCATATTTAATGTAATATTGCCTGAAAAGAGGTGCACAAACTCACTTGCCCCTGTGCACGCCCCCTGCAGGAGTGTAACCAGGAGGGGCTCAGCTTTCCTGAACTACCCCCCCCCATTTAGAAGTTTGGTCTGTTAAAGAATTAAAACATCTTTGGGAGAATTCAGTAAAAGAAATTGGTACCAAAGGAAGATTATTCCGCCAGAAAGCAAGTGAACAAACTGCCTACGTTCTCTTTTGAGTAGACCAGGTGTCACCCAGATCTGCAGCAGCTTAGAACATAAGGGCTGAGAGGAACCAGAAGCCTGGCAAGAGAGCAGAGGGTCAGGAGCAAAGCCCAGGGGCCTGCCACCTCCGTCCATCACCCCACGTGCGCCCCTTGTCATCCTCAGAGAAGCTGCCCAATTTCAGAATCTACCAACTGAGATTCCCAGAAGCTCTCATCGTCAACTGTGGCGACCGAAGCGAAGCGTCACACCCTGTTCCTCCTTCTGTTTGTGTTGCCTCACCATGGTGGCAGGAGCACCTCAGATGGCCCCAACCACACAGCGTCCTGACTCTGGGCGTCCCCTCCCTCCAGTACGTTGTCTTGGGACTAGCTTTTGGTCTCTCTTGGCCCTCCAGCTATCACAGATTGCACGCCTGTCAGCGCAGCAGCTGGAGTGTAAAGCCAGGAAAACTCCTAGTTTCAGGGCTTTCCAGCCTCCGCTAATCCCCTGGCTCCACACTCCAGGGGTGCGGGTGCACACCAAGGTCACCAGCCTAGATGACTACATTCACCCTCCCTCTCCTTAAACCCTACCCCTTCTGAGATCTCCAGGGTCCGGCTCTTTTCTACTCCTTCACCCCACTCACTTGGGGGGTCTCCTCCCTTTGCACCCCAGCACCCAAACTGCATCCTTGCTGGTGCTTGCCCCCTCTGGAAAGGATTGGTTTCCCCTTCAGGGACTCCCTGGTAAGTCCCCTTTTGGGTTTCTGGGAACCAGAGGGAGGAGACGAGCCTCCCACTCGCTTAAGGGGAGCTGCAGGGGAGCCGACGCAAACTTCTGCTGCACTTACTTCGGGCCGAGGCTGCCGCCCCCGTGCCTCTCCGCTAGCTCTCCCACTAGCAGCTGCTTCTGGGCGACCCGAAGGAAGCCGCCGCGGTGCTCGCATTCCCCGCGCCAGCTGCGGCTGCGAAATGCGCAAGAAGGAAAAACGGGTCTGTCGGTGGCAAGAGTGCCCGGGGTCCTGGTCCAGAGCGGAGATCTGGTTGCAAGCTGGAGCCTCGGCCACCTTCAGCAGCCCCGGGATGCTGCTCTGGGCTCTGCACCCCGCTCGCCCGACCCGCTCCTCGGCTGGGTTGTTTCTGTCCGACTTGCAGTTTTAATGCATGCTAGGACTGCAGCAGCCTCTCGGTCCTCTTGGGGAGACGACTTTCAATTCACCTGGAGGTTGGCGAGGCTCTCCCGCTGGCGCGCATCGTGACAAGGGATGCAGAGGAGAGGGAGGAGCGCGGGAGCGGTGGCTGCCCGAGTGCGCCTCCAGCATCCTCAGCAAGGAGCGCACAGCCCTCTCCTGTCGCTCTCCTCGGGACTGCAGTCCTGACGTCACCTGCCCTCCCTCCCGCCCCACGGAGAAGCAGCGGCGGAGGGTGGGGTGCCGCGAGCAAGGAAGCGAGAGTGTGAGTGCGCGTTTGTGCACGCGAGCGTGTGCCCCGCAGGGCTAGGGACCGATAGGAACCACAGCTGGATCCGAAATCCAAGCGCTGGCGGAGCGGTGCTGAAGGGCTACCATAAACAGCTGGGGGCGCTCGCTTCCCTGTTGGGACTGAGTTTGGAGGAGACCACGGGAAACAGATTAAGGCGGCAGGAAGGGTGGTGGGAGAGGTAAGAGTTGTAAAGTATGCATCAGAAGTTGGAGGGTGCCCAGGACGACGTCCTTTTGAAAGCTGCGCTGGAGGCAGAGAGGGGTAAACTTCATGGGACAGAGCATGCTTACTCTCCAGTAACCGAGTCTGGGTAAAGTTGGGAGCTCTCTGCCTTTGGTCCTGCAGCTAGTTCCCCGCAGGGAGCCAGCAGGTTTTTGGTGGTTAGTTGCTACGAGGGACCAGTGCAGCTGTTCTTCCTCACCTAACTTCCTTCTTTTTGTGAGCCTGGGGGATTTGTGCTCAAAAACTGGGAGAAGGAGCCCTGAGCAAAAAGGGTCAAGAGCAAGGAGTACAAGGCCCATCTTCTAGGTCCTATATCAAAGGTGGTCTATCTAATTCTGAGATAAAGTCCCTTGCGCACATCAGGGTGAAACTAGTTTGTCTCTGCGACCCTGCAAGACTTTATGCTCCAAGGCTAGTTCTGTAACCACTCAACTTTAACTCCTTGGTGCTGGAATACATAGAGGTTATTCCTGGAGCATTTGTTCCCTAAGTGTGACCTTTACTCGCCTGCCATGGACTCTGAACGCACCTCTCCAGGCTGCAGTGATCAACTAGGAGCTGGCTGCTGGCGGCCAGAGGACACCCCCGGTGGGAGCAAAATGTGCAATGCACTCCAGCCCAGGCCAGATCTGCTGCCAGTGCCTTGGCGAGCAGCTCAGGAGCATTCTGCAGTGACTGCTCCCACAGCAGCCAGCAGTGAATTTTAACTACAGGCATCTTCCTTCCTAAATCCAGACACCATTGGATCGCTGATGTGCTCATACTCATTAAAATAATTTCAATGAAGAGTAGGAAGAGGGAATTAAAAGAGGAAAAAAAAGTCCCCAGTTTTAAAATATGTTTAAATATTCAACCTTATAAAGTTCCTGAAGTACATTCAGACAGCAACAAAGCAGCTCCAATCCCAACTCTCCAATGGAAGTTTAATAAATGGAAGCAAATCTAGGAACCAAGGCAATTGTGTTAGGTTTAATAATTTTTAAAATTCCCACATTTAAACATTGGAAATCTAGCTAGTCAGGTAATAGTAAAGGTATCCTTAACAACCACAGGTTGGAGTCCACAAACAAATAGCATAATTAAAGCGTAAAGATTCAGCATGCTCCCAATGAGAACAGGGAACAGCAGAGAAGGACAAAGGGCCATCAGCCTCCAGGTTCTTCGGCAACTGTCCTATTTTTTTTTAAGGTGTAATTTTGAAAGCCCTGTGACACCATGAAGGACTTACATAACCAGATCCTAGCTATGTGTGTTTCAAAAGCATAATTTCTCAGTAGGAGTCACTGTTTCCTGAAAATGCTAATTCAGATTAATAGTGTGAGAATAAGCAAGCCATTGACAAATTAGTGATTTGAAAACAAACTTATAAACTGACAGATGTGAACCTTCTAAACTGGCCATGATTTTGTTTGCATGTACTCAATGCAGGAAGTTAGTGATGCCCTGTCAGCTACTGTGACAGCCTGGCTGACCCGTCTGACATGACAGACACATGCAGTTCCTCTGCTTATTTTTCATTGCATCCCGTGCA
This sequence comes from Lophiomys imhausi, assembly GCA_907164525.1. Lineage (NCBI taxonomy): Eukaryota > Metazoa > Chordata > Mammalia > Rodentia > Muridae > Lophiomys > Lophiomys imhausi. The sequence goes on along the minus strand of CAJQZJ010004773.1, from coordinate 418,369 downwards.
CACCTTGAGGACAGCCATGGATATATGCTGATGTGATTGGTTGTTTGCATGTCAGTCTTCCTTTCAAGCTTATAAGCCCACTCTCAGTGGGCACTGGTTTGCTCTCTGTAGGATCCAGCATGGGCATCTAGTAAAACTTCTCTGGGTAGCTTTTAAAGAGTATAAAATGACTGCACTGAAGATTCCGTCTTAAAGTACTGTACTGGCTTTCAAACAGGAAGACAAGTGCAATAAAACCAGGAGCCAGAAAGGAGCCCAAACACAGACCATCAATTGCTACCTCCACAAACACAGCAAGAGGACTGGCAAAAATTGGAGAGGCACTTGATAAAAAATGGTGGGAAAACTAAATCCACAACCAAAAAAGGGAACTCTGACCCTTATCTGAACACCACACAAAATGAGAGTAGATGAAGCCTGAAGCCCCAAGAAGGGTGTAGGGCATGAGGCTCCTTGACATTGGCCATGGCAATTTTTTTCCTCTTTATGTTATACTGAAAGCTTGAGTTTCAAAAGCAAAGATCAATAAATGGAATGACATCAAACTGAAAAGCTTCTACACAACAAAAGAAGCATCAACAGAATGAAAGGACAACAAATGGACAGGTGGGAATATTTATGAGCCACACATATTAAATAGGGGTTACCATCCAAGTTATGAAGAGCCTTTATAATTCAGTAGCAGACAAATGACCCAATTAAAAAATGGCAAAGGACCTAAACATACCTTTCTCCAAGGAAAACATGTTTTTGAAGGACAGAAGGTGGGCTGGAGAGATACAATACAGTAAGAATGCATTCTGTTCTTACAGAAGACCTGGGTTGGGTTCCCAGCACCCACATTGGGCTTCTCACAACCACATGTAAATCTAGCTACAAGGAACCAGCACTCTCTTCTGTCACTCATAGATACCTGCACACATGGGATATGCTTACACCCTCCTTACATATACACAGAAATAAAAACTAACCATAAATCTAAAAACAAGTCTGTGGAGTATGGGTCAAGATGCTCAACATCATTACTTATCAATGAAATGCAAATTAGCACCACTAGAAGATATCACCTTAAGATGGCAATGATGAAAAAGACAATAACAACAATGGGTAAGGGGTTAGGAAAAAGGAGATCCTTGTACCATGTTAGTAGGAATGTAATTAGATGCAGCCATTATGAAAAAAATATGTTCAAAGTGAGTAGCAGTAACACTACCACATGATCCAGCAATCCACCCTCCAGGTATATAGCTGAAAGGAATTAACTAAATATCTAATAATGGCACCTGTGTCTCCTCCATTTTCATTGTGGCATTATTCTCAGCAAGCATGGCTTAGGAATAACCTAAATGTCTGTTGAAAGATTAATGGGTAAAGAAATGATAGCATGTATATGATAGGATATAATTTGGCCTTAAAAAGGAAATCCTGTTATTTTCTACACCATGCATTGGATCGTCTAAAGTGCATTACAAACATTTTTCATTATGTAGAGTGCAGCACATCCAGTCAGCTAGGTGTAGCTATGGCTGATAAATTAAGAGTCATTGTGTAAATCAGATCCTCAGTATCCATGTAAACGCCAGGCATAGGTCATATACATAGTGGTGCATGCCTTTAATCCTAGCACTTGTGAGACAGAAACAGGCAGATATCTATGAGTTTGAGGTCAGCTTGGTGTACATGGTGAGTTCTAGGACAGACAGAGGTACATAGTAAGACCCTACAAACAAACAAACAAACAAACAAAACAAAACAAAAAAGCTAGTTATGGATACTCACACTTGTAACTCCAGGGCTGTGGGGAGGGAATTGGCCAATCCCAGGAGCTCAATGTCCAGCTAGCCTAGATGAAATGGTGAGCTTCCAAATCAGGAGACCCTATCTCAATGGAAAGAGGTGGAGAGCAGTAGAAGAGGATACGGATGCTGCCCTCTGCCCTCCATGTGTACACGCACCTACACACATGTATATACAACTCACACAGGAGCATACAAAGAGAAAGAGAGAGAGAGAGATAACCCAATACATTATGTACAATCACAGCCAGGCAATAAGTTTGCGGTTACAGTTGTATTTAGCCGTATTGTTACATTAAAACACAGTTGTTCCTTCGTGGTAATAAAACTTCCCCATAGGTACTCGCAGTGAGCCAGTCTCTGGACCTGCCTTACTGTGACTGGTATAGTGGCCTACGTCAATGGGCCACGCTCACAGTGTGCATCTGGTAAGCAACATCTTTGCCAGGTTATGAATCTTGAAGAACAACAGTAAAGAGACAACTCACTGCTTTCTAATGGAGTATGGCAGGGCTTCCTTAAAGGGCAGGTGGTTTTTATAATGTGAGCTCCTATGGATAGATTTACCTATGTATGAAGAAAATATTGCAAGTGGCAAAGTTTTTGTTCTTGCCATCAACGGGATGAAGGCAAAAAATGTTCTAGCCAGAATGGACTCAGAACATCGAGGACTTTTCACACTCGGTTTCTGCCACTAAAGAATCGAATAGCACCCTTCCCCTCTCCTCTTTGAGCTGTACTTGAGAACACATTAGTCCCACATGAGCAAGCTAGTGAGAACAAAATTCATAGGAAGAAGGTGGAATTTCCTAGAAAGTTTCAGGAAGTAGTTTAATATGGGTTTAATTACACTAATTTGCTTCACCTTGCTTTGTATAAAGAAACCTCAACCTAGATCTAAAAGAACACTTGGTTGAAGTCAAGTGTGGAAACACACACTTGCAACCCCAGCACTTAGGTAGTAGGTGCTAGAGAGCTTCAACTTCAAAGCAGTTTGGTCTACATAGCAAGTTCCAGGCCAGCTCAGGCCATATAGCAAAACCACATCAGCACCACTACTGTGACCAAAAAGGAGTAAGGAGAAAAAGAAAGACAGGAAGTCCCTACCTTTGGTTGTATCCACCATTACTTTCTAAACACTTATTTCTTAAGCCCTCTTTCCCAGGTAGCCTCCTTCCATTTTTGTACAGTGTAGGTGTTTTTTTTCCATTTACACTGCCTAATTCATATGATTAGAACCTGGGAACCTCCAGGCACAGCGACTTGTCTGCCTACATGTTTATAAAGTATATGTACACTTACTGAACTCTATAAATAATAATAACAGTAATCACCTTCTATACAAAATTAGAATGCTAGCATATTCAATCAGTTTAGTATGCTGATTTGCTTTAGTGCTTCGTAATTATCTCATGAAACCTATGGTATAATGGGCACTACATTATACAGTCTTCCAAAAATATGCCAGTATAGATCCTGGCAAAGAGGCGCACCTGCAGCTTTCCTCCACCCGCCTCTGTAATACAGAAATGGCAGGATGGTACTTAAGTTGTATTCACATTGCAAACTATTCTAAGCAAACTTCTTTTCAGTCTTTTCAATCCCAAATGCCAGCCCACATTAAGGATGCCTAAAAGTCTATGAGTCCATGAGGAGCAACTTGAGAAAGAAGGTAGAATGTATAATTCTCCCCTGCACATCCCCCCACACTCATCCAGGACAATTTGCAGATTACACACTGTTGCTCAGTCCTCCAGGAGATGTAGCTTGAAAAGGCCCCAATCTAAACTGTACTCAGTGGTAGCTACCAATGGCCAAGTCAACAGTCAGCAGAGCTTTCCTTGTATGGTTATATATATATTAACCTTGATTTTTTTTTCAGACTGGGTTTTATACTATGTAATCCATGTGGTCTCAACCTCCCAGTTTGCCTGCCTCCATGTCCCAAGTGCTGGGATGACAGGCCTGTACCATCACAGCCACCTCTGCCCTGGCCTTGCTGGAATACAGTAGCCTGTCCCAGTGATTTGTCTTCCCAACTCAGCGAAGAGAACAAAGATGTCACTGGAATCGCAGTATACATTTTGCCTTGCACTGAACAGGGTTGCTGGTTTCTCCCTGCAATGAATTTGCCAGGCTGAGGTAATTAAGTTTGTGCTACAGTTCAGATTGTTGAGAAGACAGGTGACATGGCCAAAGTACTCATGTCATTTGAAGCCATGTCATGCCAAAAGAGCTGTACTGCATAAATAGAAACCCTCACATCATCTGAGAAGAGGAAACTCCTTGCCTTCCTTGCTTTTTGCCTCAGGGTTTTCCTCCCTTGAGTTGTGGTACTTTAATGTGGCAGAGTGCAAACACTGGCCAGAGATTTCTGCAGTCAGAAATTCCCTTGTCTCGCGCAGCATGTTCAGTCTTCTGGATTAATTGGATAGAGCACCATGTAATACAATTCCTTTGACATTGCTGAAGAAACACCTGAGGGAGTTCCCCAGAAGAATTGCTGCCCACAGAGGCAAAGCCCTGCCAAAGGCTCAGAGTCCGCACTCAGCAATCTCCACGCTGGCTCTCTCCAGCAGAGCAAGACCCATCCGTTTTCACAGCACACATCACTCACCTTGGAGAATGCTGTCATCTGAAACATTACCCAATCCACCCAAATAATCACCATGACTGTCTTCACTTGCAGTTGCTTGAAAGAAAAAGAGCTATCTTGAACTCATCCTCAGATTTGTGTGTAAAGGGCATGGCAAACGAGAAACGTGGGAACAAGTGCCTTCCAGGACGTTCCCATTAAAATGATGGAAAGATGATGGTCTTGGCAGAGCATGCTTGTGATTCTAGCGCTGTGCTGTGGGAGGCTGAGGCAGGAACATAGTGAGTTCCAGACCAGCTTCAACTATATAAGCAGAGTCCATCTCATTCAAAATAAATAGGGCTAGTGAAATGGGTGAGACTGCTTGCTGAAAAAGTATGAGGACTTGAGTTCAAATCCTCACCACCCACATACAAAGCCAGGTATACACCTGTATACACCTATAACCCCAGTCCTGTGGGAGGTAGGGACAAGGGGCTCACTTGGAGCTTGTTCACTGTCAGCCCCGCTCCAGGTTTAGTGGGAGACCCTGTCCAACAAGAATAAGATGGAGGGCGATTGGGCAGAAACTTGAATCCTTCTCTGTTCTCCACCCATGAACAGGAGTATATTCATCCACGTACTTGTGCACATACATCATACACATACAGTACACACCCATACAAAACAAGAAAGTCCTCAATAAGTATAAAATGATTTTAAAAGGGTACAGTTAGCATAAATGTTTCCCAGCAACTACTTTTGAAGTTCTACAGAAACTATTGGAAGACATATTCTGTTCATGGCTGGTCAAGGAAATGATAGAGCTGAGGAGAAATGTTTCTAAGAAATGGTGTGAGTGGGGTCTAGGTAAGGGAAAATAGATTCTGGGCTCAATGAAGATTTGTTATCTTCTCAGGATCTGCTCTGTGGTGGTCAGTCAATGAAGGATGGGGGGAAAAACAAAACAAAACAGATTTTCTCTATTTTAAGAATCTGATGAATAAATATCTGAGTTAGAGCCTTGTGAATCATTGGGAAAGCTGGAGGAAAATATTCTTATCCCAGCTGTCAGCAAGCAGAGAACAAAACTTGCTGCTGTTGATAACTACTGCTGCCGCTCCAAGTTCAAAATCTCTTACCCCCGTGACTGAACAGTTACCACTGTTTCTCCAGGTCTGGAGAGAAAGAAGGAGATGGAGAGGAGGAGGGGGAGGAGGAAGGGGAGGGAGAGGGAGAAAGGGAGGAGAGAAAAGGAGGGAAAGGGAAAGAGAGAGAGAGAGAGTGAGCACTTATACAGATCAAGTATGAGTTCCTTCACTTTCCCTGCAGCAGAAATAGCCAAGGTTGGCTGGAAGGCAGCTGCTGTCATACTTCTGCTATGCAAAGTGTGTGAGTGTGCTCTAGTGTGTGTGCATTGTGTGAGTGTGTGTGTGTGTGTGTGTGTGTGTGTGTGTATGTGTGTGTGTGTGTGTATGTGTTGCATGTGTTTATTCATGCCTTGAATCCTGAATCTTAGGCAAATGGCTCTTGGAAGATAGTCTTAGCTCTTCCAACAGGACCTAGGCAAAGCCAAGAGATCCATTTCATGATAGTTGATGTTAGGAAGGCACCCAGGACCGCTGGGCCACACAGGAAACCAGAGAGTGGGAAACCATGAGTTCCAGAATGGATTACTGAGAACTCATGGGAGAATCTTTCACACATTCTTCAAAAACCACTAAAGCATGTGGTGGATGGGCACTGCTGCAGCCATCAGGTGGGGCCACTTGGGACAGGGAGTCAAAGAGTAGCAATTGGGGCTTTGCTCATGACTACCCACAGTACAGGCCAGAGGGTATCAGCAGACCGGGGAAGATCCACATTGCTGAGGAGCCTGGAACAATGAGCTCCTACTTCTCTTTGACTCCATGAACTAGTAGGAAGGAGAGGGAGGTACAAAAAGGATAGGAATGGATAGTTCTGAATGGGCCTGAAATCAAGGATCCAAGGGGAGGCCACCTACCTCCATAAAGAGGCCTCTGTGTGGCAACAGGAGGGCCCAGCATGCAGGGGGGTGGCTGGCTGATCCACTAAATCTGAACCTTCAAGAGCAACTACCATGCACTATGGTTCCACCATGTGTCCCCCAAAACTCAGGTTGAAATGCAATCCTCTACAAAGTAGCATTAACCTGAAACCTTTAGTTCAGGAGGACTTTGCTCTGACTAATGGGATTACACACTTACAGAATGCTTGAAGGAACCTATTTGGTTCCCTTTTGCCCTGCAGACAAAAGAAGAAAGTATCAAGGTACCATCTTTGAAGAAGAGAGAAGCCCTCAGCACACCGTGGCTGCCAGTGTGTTGATCTTGGACTTCCTCTCTCCAGAACTGTGAGAAATTTAAGTTTTTATTCTTTATAAGTTGTCCACTCAAGGTGTTTTGTTTTGTTGGCAGGAATAGACTAAGATAGTTGCTCTGGAGGTAGGAAGACAAAGTCTTTTTTATAATTCCTTAGAATCATAAAAACACCAAATACTGCTGGGTGTGGTGTCCCATATCTTTAAACCTGGCACTCTGAAGTCAGAGGCAGGAGGATCTCTGAGTTCAAGGCCAGTCTGGTTTACAAAGGAAGTTGTAGGTCAAGTACAGTTACAAAGTGGGATCCTATCTAAAAACAAAAAAACAAAAACAAAAAAAACACCAGTAAGTGGGTGTGTATGAGTGTGTAAGAAAAAGAGAGAGAAAGAGAGAGAGAGAGAGAGAGAGAGAGAGAGAGAGAGAGAGAGCACTAGGGTCCACTGTGTGAAGTCATGTCTCTGTCCTTCCTCACCTACCTAAGGCATTCTCTGATTGGCTTTAATAAAAATTGGAGGGCCAATTAGGTGGGCAGTAAGTGGAAGGCGGGACATCCTGATAGGGACAAAGGAACTCTGGGAAGAAGAAAGAGGAAGACCTTTTGCTGAGAGACATGAGAGGAGATGAACATGACTCTGGGCCTGGAAGTTTTAGCTGGCCACTTGGATGGATGGAGCTAGGTGGTTGCGTTAACTTAAATGAAGTACTTAGTCAAGAGTCTGCCCAGCTACTATGTAAGCTTTGAAATATTAAAAGGTGGTTATTTGGGGAGCTAGCTGGTTAATGAATAACTGCTGCCATACTAATTTCCAGCATTAATTTATATATATATATTTATTATAATTATAAATATATATATTTATATATTATATATAATAAAATACTTTTTATGAGAGAGGAGGGAGAGAAGGAGAGAGGGAAGGAAGGATGGAGGGAGGGGGAGAAGGTGAGAGAATAATTTATAAATCCCTGCTCTGTGGTAGCTTAAAGAGAGTGGCTGCATATTTTTAGACTATATTCACATAAAGCTACATAAAAGAAACATTCTTTTAAAAACTCCAGGCACCTATGAAGAAATGTGCTGTTCCCACAAAAACTTCCTTACTTATTTTCTCCACAAGAACACCACTAATGCCTTCAATTATAGCCACCATGCTAACAATGCTGCTGATGTCTGGATTTTCTTCTGGCACTCTGAAATGTAAGAAATACACATTTAAAAAGAAAAGAAAATAAAATTTCCCAGGAAAAGCCCCAAATGCAAGCACTCACTTCCTGTGAGACTTAGAATGAGGAAGCCTGTGTGCCCATGCTAGCCTCGGATGGTCTCTGCTCCCCTTTTGCCCTGGCTCCCACATAACCCATGCAAGCAGGTCAAGGGGAAATAGGTTATTTCTCTTCAGATATTAAATGGAGGGTTTGGTGTGTGTGTGTGTGTGTGTGTGTGTGTGTGTGTGTGTGTGTGTGTGTTAGGCTATCTGTTGGGTTTGCTCTGTTATAATTTTTATATTTTGTCTTCCCAATTGTGACCTGAACACACATTTTTGGAGTGATCTTGCAAATGAGTCTGAAGGAAATGGAAATAGATATACAACACGGATCAAAAGACAGGATTTTTTTTCTCTCGAGGAATAATGAAAGGACTACTATACTTAGTATTTAGCAGATTCTTTTAGCAGGCAGCTCAAGTCTTATTGTTTTAGATCAAAGATTTTTAATATTTGCTTTCTACAAATGCATGTCATAAGTTTGTTGCTGCCCAGAATTTTGAATGCCATTTTCATTTTTAGTAAGTTCCATGTTTTCTTTTCTTTTCTTTTTCAAAAGAAAAAAGGTAAAACTTGCACTTATTACACTATTATTAGGTCCTTGCATATCATAGTCAAGCAGTCTACCAAGGAGCTAATTCTCTTCCTTTGTTTTGTTCTTACTGATTTGAGATAGGATGTTGATAAAAGTGCCCCATGTCTTCTGGGCTGTGACAACAGGCATGCACCACCATGTCCAGCCTCTGGACTTCTTTTTCAGCAGAGTACAGGTGGCAAATGAGAACCATATTCTCTGTGTAGAGTATTTGTATTATTATTAATGATTGGGTGCGCGGGTTAGTTTTGTTTTGTTTCTTTTTGTCAACTTGACACAAACTTGACACTTCACCTGAATAGAGGGAACCGCAAAGGAATAAATGTCTCCATCCGATTGTCCCACCGGCCTATTTTTATGGGATTTACTTGATTAATATTTGATGTAAGAGAGCCCAGTCCACTGCGGGTAGCATTATCCTTAGGTAGGTGGGCCTGGACTTTCTAAGAAAAGTAGCTGTGCAAGCCAGGGGGATGTGATTCAAGAAGCAGTGTTCACCTTTGGTTTATGCTTCAAGCTTGTGCTTTGAGCTTCTGCCTTGGTTTCCCCTCTCAATGACCAGCTGTAACCTGTAGGCCAAATAAACCCTTTCCTTCACAAAGCTGATCAGTAGGGCATTTAACACAGCCACAGGAACAAACCAGGACAGCGGGAAAGACTTTATGCTTTTAGGAAAAGCTATGACTGTAAGAAGTCTGTAAAAACAGAATCAATTCTTGCAACAGGAACAGTTGAAACCTGTTGAAGTGCCGGCAGCTTTGCAAAGTCAAGCACCCAGTAGCATCAATCAATACAGGCATGCAGCATGGTGGCAACAATACCCAGTCTCCCCTCCAGCCAACTGCCTGTGTGGTTTGGAGGCAGTAGCGGAATGTTAGCCCTGGAGTTTCTTTTCCCAATTAAAACTATGTTGAATATATAAATCAAACTGTAGAGAAATGATATCTTAATAAATTTGAGTCTTCTGACTGTGTGAACACAATGGAACTCTTGGTTTGTGTAGACCTCTTAAAATCACTCCCATCATAGTTTTTAGTTTCAGTGTGTAGATATGTCATGCTACCATCTTGGACTTGATCCTAGATATTTCATAATTTTTATGCATTGTGAATGGGATGAATCTTAATATCAAACTTCTGAACATCTGGCTCATGTGAAGATAGTCTAAAAGATGATGGTTCATTGCTAATATATCAAAACACATTGACTTTTAGACTTGGATGTTATATTTTTTCAATAATTTATTTTTTTTCCTTTATTTTTTATTTCTTCAAGTTACATCTCAATTGCAGTCCCCTCCCTATTCCCCATCCAGTCCCACCCTCCCACCCTCAACCCCCCATCCTCTTCCCTTTTTTTTTTTCTTTCAAGTTTAAGGTATATCTTATTTCCCCCTACAATTTCTCCCTTCAGTCCAACAAATGGCTCTTTCTCTTATAATAATAAATACAATAGAGTACAACAGAGGTAATTAGGCCACCGTTATGAGGGTTATATGGCTTAACGTACATTCCCAATGACCAGTCCATATGTATTTGGTACCTGACTTTAACATTCTACTATCGAAACATCTCCATGAGTTTAAAGTTCTATATCTTACTCAACATTCATACTAATTGCAACACAATTTTAAAAGTATCGTCTTAGATGTATAACACTCTCTTGACTCCTAAACAACTCAAAATTTAATTATGAGACTTTATCTATCTGTTCTTCAATCACCTCAGAGACCTGAGAGGGATAAATACATCTGATTTTATAGGAAGTACAGGGTCTGCAGCTTCCCAAACTAAGAAATGACATACCAGTGGCTGCCTGGACAGTTCCCATTTTCTCTACATACATTACAGCATCGCTCTTCAGTCATTTGGCCCCGTTTCTCTGACAGACATTGATTGTAGAGCAGGGGTTATGAAGGACTTGCCTACCCTGTCTTGGCAGAGCTTGGCTGTCGACTTACCTGCTTCCAGGTTTTGTCCTTTTTGGACAGCATTCTGTCTACAGTTGGAGCAAGGGGCTTTTCCTACCAAGAGATAGGCTTGCGACTAATTCAATCATCCCCAACTGGAGATTCTTCGATGCTCATCTTCACTTGGAGGAGAATAGGGGGTGCTGTCAGGAGTTGATATGTCTTGATATAAAAAAATCTAAAGTTACGAAAACATCTTTGAATGCCATATTCTTCAGATCTCTTGAGGTTTTTGAAGAGGCCCTATCTATCTTTTATATTAGGGTAAGCAGATTTTGCTTGTCTCTTAGCAGGTTTATTTCTGATTAGTTTAGCAAGTAACTATAATAGGCTGTCATAGTACCTAACAGAATGACTGGCTTGCATAACCATTAGTTTGCATTTCTTAATTATCCTAAACAGTTCATGACAGTTAGTAGTAAAAGGCCGAAACATCACATTTCATTTTTTTTCTTTACCTCCTAACCCTTCCATCCCATTTCTCTGGGGTGGGGTGTCCTTATATAACAGTCCCTCATCTCAATTTAGAGGTCGTATGAGGGCCAAGAGCCTCTTCATTCATTGGGGATCTACGAAGCAGTACCATCAGTGAAAAGTGTCTCGTTGCCTGGGAGAGAGAACTACTAAACAAACAAATCAATAAGCATACAATAGATAAAAAAGACTTGCCGGGCGGTGATGGCTCATGCCTTTAATCCCAGCACTTGGGAGGCAGAGGCAGACGGACCTTTGTGAGTTCGAGGCCAGCCTGGTCTACAAAGTGAGTCCAGGACAGTCAAGGATACACAGAGAAACTCTGTCTCGAAAAACCAAAAAAAAAAGACTAAAAAATAGAAAAAAATATAACTAATATATAAAAAATAAATAAAAAATAAAAATTAAAAATAAGAAGTCTATGGGCTGGAGAGATGGCTCAGAGCTTAAGAACACTGGCTGTTCTTCCAAAGGTCCTGAGTTCAATTCCCAGCAACCACATGGTGGCTCACAACCATCTACAATGAGATCTGGTGCCCTCTTCTGGAGTGAATGCGTACATGCAGACAGAACAATGTATACACACACACACATACAAAAAAGAAGTCTATGTCCAAGTTCCCTTTGGTGTGTTAGTTGTAGTATTGATACCTTCTACTATATAGCTAAAATCCTATTATAAGTGAATAGAAGCCATTTGTGTCCTTCTGAGTCTGGGTTAGTTCACTCAGGATGAGCTTTTCTAGTTCCATCCATTTGGCTGCAAATTGCATAATTTCATTGTTCCTGGTAGCTGAATAATATTCCATTGTGTAGATGTACCACAGTTTTTTAACCCATTCTTCGGTTGAGGGACATCTGGGTTGTTTCCAGTTTCGAGCTCTTACAAATAAACATAGATGAGGAAACTTCCTTATGATTCCGTGAAGAGGCATTTGGGTGTATACCCAGAAGTGGTATGGCTGGGTCCTGAGGCAGAGCTATTCCAAGTTTTCTAAGATATCGCCAGACTGACCTCCATAGTGGTTTCACAAGCCGGCACTCCCACCACCAATGGAGTAGGGTACCCATTTCTCCACACCCTAGCCAGCATGTGCTGTCATTTGAGTTTTTGATCCTAGCCATTCTGACAGGTGTGAGATGGAATCTCAGAGTCATCTTGAGTTGCACTTCTCTGATGATTAAGGATGTTGAGCATTTCTTCAAGTGTCTCTCAGCCATTAGGGATTCCTCCTTTGTGAATTCTCTATTTAGCTCTGTCCCCCATTTTTTGATTGGATTATTTGTTTTCTTGGCATTTAATTTCTTGAGTTCTTTGTAGATTTTGGATATTAGCCCTCTGTCAGATGTGGGGCTGGTGAAGATTTTCTCCCAGTCTATAGGCTGCCATTTTGTTCGAATGACAGTGTCCTTTGCCTTACCGAAGCTTTTCAGTTTCATGAGGTCCCATTTATTGATTGTTGATTTCAAGTCCTGAGCTGTTGGTGTTCTGTTCAGGAAGTTGTTGCCTGTGCCAAAGTTCGAGGGTTTCTCCCACTTTTTCTTCTAGAAGATTTAGTGTGACCGGCCTTATGTTAAGGTCTTTGATCCACTTGGACTTAAGTTTTGTACAAGGTGATAATTATGGGTCTAGCTTCATTCTTTTACAAATGGACATCCAGTTGGACCAGCACCATTTGTTGAAGATGCTGTCCTTCTTCCATTGTGCCGTTTTGGCTTCTTTGTCAAAAATTAGGTGGCCATAAGTGTGTGGGTGTATTTCTGGATCTTCAATTCGATTCCATTGATCTACTGGTCTGTTTCTATACCAATACCATGCTGTTTTCACAACTATTGCTCTTTAGTACAGCTTGAAATCTGGGATGGTAATACCTCCAGATGTTTTTTTTATTGTACAGGGTTGATTTAGCTATTCTGGGTTTTTTGTTGTTCCATATGAAATTGAGACTAGCTCTTTCCAAGTATATAAAAAAATTGTGTTGGTATTTTGATAGGAATTGCATTGAATCTATATATTGCTTTTGGTAGGATGGCCATTTTTATTATGTTGATCCTACCTATCAATGAGCATGGGAGATCTTTCCATCTTCTAAAGGCCTCTTCCATTTCTTTCTTCAAGGGCTTCAAGTTCTTGTTGTACAGGTCCTTTACTTGCTTGGTTAGAGTTACCCCCAGGTATTTTATGTTGTTTGTGGCTATTGTGAAGGGGGTTGTTTCCCTTATTTCTTTCTCAGCCCATTTGCTTGTTGTATAAAGAAGGGCTTCTGATTTTTTTGAATTAATTTTGTATCCAGCCACTTTGCTGAAGGTGTTTATCAGCTGTAAGAGTTCTCTGGTGGAATTTTTGGGGTCGCTTATGTATACTATCATATCATCTGCAAATAGGGATAATTTGACTTCTTCGTTTCCGATGTTTATCCCCTTGATGTCCTTTAGTTGTCTTATTGCTCTAGCAAGAACTTCAAGTACTCTATTGAAGAGATATTGTGAAAGTGGACATCCTTGTCTTGTCCCTGAGTTTAGAGGAAATGCTTCAAGTTTCTCACCGTTTATTTTGATGTTGGCCACTGGCCTGCTGTATATTGCCTTTATTATTTCTAGGTACGGCCCTTGTATGCCCATTCTTTCCAGAACTTTTAGCATGAAGGGGTGTTGAATTTTGTCAAAAGCTTTTTCTGCATCTAGCGAGATTATCATGTGGTTTTTTCTTTCATCTTGTTTATATGGTGAATGATGTTGATAGATTTTCATATGTTGAACCATCCCTGCATCCCTGGGACGAAGCCTACTTGATCATGGTGTATGATACTTTTGATGTGTTCTTGAATTCGGTTTGCTAGTATTTTATTAAGTATTTTTGCATCTATGTTCATGAGGGAGATTGGTCTGAAGTTCTCTTTCTTTGTTGGGTCTTTGTGTGGTTTAGAAATCAGAATGACAGTGGCCTTGTAGAATGAGTTTGGCAATGTTCTTTCAGATTCTATTTGGTGAAAGAGTTTGAAGAGTATTGGTGTTAGCTCCTCTTTGAAGAATTCTGGTAGAATTCCATGCTAAAGCCATCTGGCCCTAGGCTTTGTTTGGTTGGGAGATTTTTAATGACTGTTTCTATTTCCTTAGGGGTTATAGGGCTGTTTAATTTGTTTATCTGATCTTGATTTAGCTTCGGTAGGTGGAATCTCTCAAGAAAATTGTCCATTTCACTTAAGTTTTCAAATTTGGTGGAGTATAGATTTTTAAAGTAGGGTCCAAATATTCTCTGGAGTTCCTCAATGTCTGTTGTTATTTCACCCTTTTCATTTCTGATTTTGTTGATTTGTGTTTTCTCCCTCTGTCTTTTAGTTAATTTGGCTAAGGGTCTGTCTATTTTGTTGATTTTCTCGAAGAACCAACTCTTGGGTTCATTGATTCTTTGTATAGTTCTTTTTGTTTCTAAGTTGTTGATTTCAGCCCTAAGTTTGATGATCTCCTGCCTTCTGCTCCTCTTGGGAGTATTTGCTTCTTTTTTTTCCAATTCACCCAGTTTAGCTGTTAATTCGCTAATATGAGCTGTCACAATTTTCTTTTTGAAGGCACTTAATGCTATCAACTTTCCTCGTAGCACAGCTTTCATTGTGTCCCATGGGTTTGGGTATGTTGTGTCTTCATTTTCGTTGGATTTTAAGAAGTCTTTGATTTCCTTCTTTATTTCTTCCCTGACCCAGTGGTCCTCTAGTAAAGAGTTGTTCAATTTCCATGTGAGTGTAGACTTTCTGTTGATTCTTTTGATATTGAAGTCCAGCTTTATTCCATGGTGGTCTGATAAGATACAAGGGGTTATTTCAATTTTCCAGTATCTGTTGAGGCTATCTTTGTGTCCAACTATATGGTCGATTTTGGAGACGGTTCCGTGAGGTGCTGAGAAGAAGGTGTATTCTTTTGTGTTTGGGTGAAACGTTCTGTAGATATCTGTTAGGTCGATTTGGTTCATGATCTCTGTTAGACTCATTATTTCTGTGTTTGGCTTCTGTCTTGATGATCTGTCCATAGTTGTGAGTGGGGTGTTGAAGTCTCCCACTATTAAAGTGTTTGGATCGATGTGCGATTTAAGTTTTAGAAGCGTTTCTTTTATAAATGTAGGTGCCTTTGTATTTGGGGCATAGATGTTCAATATTGAGATGACCTCTTGGTGTATATTTCCTTTAATGAGTATGTAATGCCCTTCTCTGTCTTTTTTTATTAACTTCAATTGGAAGTCTATTTTGTTTGATATTAAGGTGGCTACTCCAGCTTGTTTCCTGGGTCCATTTGCTTGGAAGACCTTTTCCCAGCCCTTTACTCTGAGGTAGTGTTTATCTTCAATAGTGAGATGTGTTTCTTGTATACAGCAAAAAGATGGGTCTTGTTTATGGATCCAGTCTGTAAGTCTGTGTCTTTTTATTGGCGAGTTGAGTCCATTGATGTTGATGGATATTAGTGACCAGGGGTTTTTATTTCCCATTATTTTGGTATAGCTGGCTGTCTTGTGTTTCTCTTTTGTTTAGTTGCTGTGGAGGTTTCTATTTCCTCTGTTTTCTTGGGTGTAGTTATCTTGACTGTGTTGGAATTTTCCTTCTAGGATCTTCTGTAGGGCTGGGTTTGTGAGGAGATATTGTTTGAATTTGATTTTGTCATGGAATATCTTGTTTTCTCCTTCTATGTTGATAGAGAGTTTTGCTGGGTATAGCAGTCTGGCTGGGCACCTATGTTCACTCAGGGCTTGTAGGACATCTGTCCAGGCCCTTCTAGCTTTTAACGTTTCTGAGGAGAAATCAGGTGTGATTCTGATTGGTCTGCCATTGTAAGTGACTTGGCCTTTTTCTCTTACAGCTTTTAATATCCTTTCTTTGTTCTCTACATTTGGAGTTTCTATTATTATGTGGTGAGAGGAGTTTCTTTTCTGATCTAAACTGTTTGGTGTTCTGTAAGCCTCTTGGATTTTTACTGGCATCTCTTTCTTTAGGTTTGGGAAGTTTTCTTCTGTGATTTTGTTGAAGATATTTCCTGGACCATGGAGTCGGGAGTCTTCTCTTTCCTCTATGCCTATAATTCTTAGGTTCCATCTTTTCATTGAGTCCTTGATTTCTTGGATGTTGCGGGTGAGAGATTTTTTAGCCTTCTCATTTTCTTTGGATGTTGTACTGATTTCTTCCATCGAATCTTCCATGCCTGAGATCCTGTCTTCCATCTCTTGCATCCTATTGTTGATATTCGCATTTGTAGTTCCTGTTCTCTTCCCTTGGTTCTCCACTTCCTCTTTTAACTCTGACTGTGTTTTCTTTATTGTTTCTATTTCTATTTTCATGTCTTCTATGGTATTGTTCGTTTTGTACATTTCCTTCTCCAGCTTACTTGTTTTTGTCTGAAAATCTTTCATTGCTTTGTCTTTTTCCTGTTCAAGCTCTGTCACCTTGGCTTGGAGCTCTTTAATGGTATTGTTCATTGTTTTGGCTTGTAAAATTGTGGCTTCTTTGAATACCTTCATAGATTTAAGTTCTTCTTGAAGGGACTCTATTGTCGCGTCCCCCCTTGTCCACCAAGGAATGACGCAACTCACAAAAGCTCTTCTCCTGCAGTTTATTCAGGTCCCTTGAAAACAGTCTTCCGAATGCCCGGGCAGACCCAACCCACAGGCTAAATACTAAATGAACAGCCAATCAAGTAAAGCCACGTAGTGCTATCTTAGAGGCCCACGTATGCGGAAGCAAGCCAGATCAGCAGTCTTTGCCAAATATGGACTTGTTTACCACCGAGAGCGCTCACCGTCGGGCTGGTGGAAGGCGGAGACCAGCGCCATCTTTAAGGCGCGGCACGTCGCAGCTCTCTACAGTTCCTCCCTTTTTTTTTTATTTTTTTTTTGTTCTAAAGTTGGTAGAAGTCCCTGGAAAGGTTTCGTAATCCCCCTATCTGGGGATCTCACGGTGGGCCTGAGCCTGTAGGAGGGCGGTGCTCAAACTCTTACCCGTCTCTGGGTCAGCCTCCCCACTCGGGACTGCCCTGTCTTAGGTGGCCGAGACTTACCCGTCAACTCCGTCACTGACTTACCAGACCCTAATATCCGTGGAACGAATTCCTCAGTGGGCAGGGACTATGCTTAGTGAAGATTTACTTCACGGCAGCAAGCCATGCCTGAGGGGACTGGCCCGCCTCAATGGCAACAAGGGCTTGTATAATCATGGCTGCGTTACGCTTTTGTGTGGCTCTCATTTTGTAGATGCACCATAGGCAAACCAGAGAGGCTAGCATCATTAGTATCGCCAAAGAGCCTACACCCGCCCACTCCTTAAGATGATCCATAGCCGTCTGTATCCAAGAAGTCAAGCCAGTAGCCAGGCTCAGATCCACCCGAGTGGAGTTGATGTGGATGATTGTCGCTCTCAGCTCTCTCATCAAATTTTCAAATTCAGCTGACCAATCCTGTAAGAGGAACTTTGACAATTGTCTGGACAAGTTAGCAGCTTTTGTATAATTTTGATACTGCACGGAAGTAACACACAAACCTTGCATTTTCCACTCACACCCCAATTGTGCTAGTTGCCAAAGAGAATCAATCTGTTCTTGTATTAAATCTATACGTTGATTAACTATCATAAGACTTCCTTTGAGATGAGAATTCATAGAGGCCTGAGTATCCAATGCCTGTGCCACAGTGGCTGAGATGTTATTCAGGGCATTGGCAGTCTGTATAGAACTAGACAAGGCAATAGCTGAGGCAGTAGCTCCCACAGCAGCAATAGTGATAGCAGTAACAATAGCTGCAGTGATGCCAAAATCTCTTTTAAATCTGAATAGCATCATGGTATTAGGAGCCTCTACAGGAACTGGTACATATCGAGGCATTCTAGTCACCATAGCCACAGGAAAGGCTGTGGCATTCCAGCATAGGGCATAAAAACATGTGCCTGGAGTGCATACTAACTTTTCTTCACCTAAGGATGCACTCCCATTACTTACAATCCACAGAAAAGGAGGCCAGAGACATACTGGCGAAGCTGAAAAGCTCTTGTTGCGGTAAGAATGAAACAAAGAATTCCAAGTACCAGAGCCACTACTGCTAGAGAAATCCAATCTGGTAGCAGACCCTAGGGAAAAATTACCTCTTTGATAAATTCCTCCTCCAAGCATAATGACAGGTCCCAAGTCCATGCAACTTCCATTTACTCCACACAAAAGCCACAAATCAAAAGGATTGGTGGCAGTCTGCTGAGGATCCCTAGTAGATATATCAAGCATTCCTGTACAAGACTTATTCACTACATTACTAATCATGGGGCTAAAGGAAAAATAATCTTGTTGAACCCAAACTGCTCTGCGCTCCTGACATCCTCACTGCTACTATCACCAGGATCCTTCGGAAGGTCTTCATGACGAATCTTCCTCACAAGGCGTTCAGGCACCCACACTGAATCTTGTTGATTCTGAGGAAAAACACAAGCAGACCCTCTCGCCCATGTTAGCACAGGGTCAGGCCCCCGCCAAGAGCCTGTCAAAATATCCTTCCACTTCTGTGGATCCTTTACAAAAAGGTGCCCAGCGTGGCTGTTTAGGGGGGTTCCGGTCAGAGACTCGTGTGGGCCACCATCCTTCAAGACGAAAACCATTGCCTGAAAACAAACCACCACTCCTACCCCCAAACCTCAGTTGTGGTAAAAAATCTGCTGACTGCTGAGACAATTTAATGCATT
>CAJQZJ010004773.1:383987-399253 GCA_907164525.1 Lophiomys imhausi | reverse complement strand
GGTGGCTACTCCAGCTTGTTTCCTGGGTCCATTTGCTTGGAAGACCTTTTCCCAGCCCTTTACTCTGAGGTAGTGTTTATCTTCAATAGTGAGATGTGTTTCTTGTATACAGCAAAAAGATGGGTCTTGTTTATGGATCCAGTCTGTAAGTCTGTGTCTTTTTATTGGCGAGTTGAGTCCATTGATGTTGATGGATATTAGTGACCAGGGGTTTTTATTTCCCATTATTTTGGTATAGCTGGCTGTCTTGTGTTTCTCTTTTGTTTAGTTGCTGTGGAGGTTTCTATTTCCTCTGTTTTCTTGGGTGTAGTTATCTTGACTGTGTTGGAATTTTCCTTCTAGGATCTTCTGTAGGGCTGGGTTTGTGAGGAGATATTGTTTGAATTTGATTTTGTCATGGAATATCTTGTTTTCTCCTTCTATGTTGATAGAGAGTTTTGCTGGGTATAGCAGTCTGGCTGGGCACCTATGTTCACTCAGGGCTTGTAGGACATCTGTCCAGGCCCTTCTAGCTTTTAACGTTTCTGAGGAGAAATCAGGTGTGATTCTGATTGGTCTGCCATTGTAAGTGACTTGGCCTTTTTCTCTTACAGCTTTTAATATCCTTTCTTTGTTCTCTACATTTGGAGTTTCTATTATTATGTGGTGAGAGGAGTTTCTTTTCTGATCTAAACTGTTTGGTGTTCTGTAAGCCTCTTGGATTTTTACTGGCATCTCTTTCTTTAGGTTTGGGAAGTTTTCTTCTGTGATTTTGTTGAAGATATTTCCTGGACCATGGAGTCGGGAGTCTTCTCTTTCCTCTATGCCTATAATTCTTAGGTTCCATCTTTTCATTGAGTCCTTGATTTCTTGGATGTTGCGGGTGAGAGATTTTTTAGCCTTCTCATTTTCTTTGGATGTTGTACTGATTTCTTCCATCGAATCTTCCATGCCTGAGATCCTGTCTTCCATCTCTTGCATCCTATTGTTGATATTCGCATTTGTAGTTCCTGTTCTCTTCCCTTGGTTCTCCACTTCCTCTTTTAACTCTGACTGTGTTTTCTTTATTGTTTCTATTTCTATTTTCATGTCTTCTATGGTATTGTTCGTTTTGTACATTTCCTTCTCCAGCTTACTTGTTTTTGTCTGAAAATCTTTCATTGCTTTGTCTTTTTCCTGTTCAAGCTCTGTCACCTTGGCTTGGAGCTCTTTAATGGTATTGTTCATTGTTTTGGCTTGTAAAATTGTGGCTTCTTTGAATACCTTCATAGATTTAAGTTCTTCTTGAAGGGACTCTATTGTCGCGTCCCCCCTTGTCCACCAAGGAATGACGCAACTCACAAAAGCTCTTCTCCTGCAGTTTATTCAGGTCCCTTGAAAACAGTCTTCCGAATGCCCGGGCAGACCCAACCCACAGGCTAAATACTAAATGAACAGCCAATCAAGTAAAGCCACGTAGTGCTATCTTAGAGGCCCACGTATGCGGAAGCAAGCCAGATCAGCAGTCTTTGCCAAATATGGACTTGTTTACCACCGAGAGCGCTCACCGTCGGGCTGGTGGAAGGCGGAGACCAGCGCCATCTTTAAGGCGCGGCACGTCGCAGCTCTCTACAGTTCCTCCCTTTTTTTTTTATTTTTTTTTTGTTCTAAAGTTGGTAGAAGTCCCTGGAAAGGTTTCGTAATCCCCCTATCTGGGGATCTCACGGTGGGCCTGAGCCTGTAGGAGGGCGGTGCTCAAACTCTTACCCGTCTCTGGGTCAGCCTCCCCACTCGGGACTGCCCTGTCTTAGGTGGCCGAGACTTACCCGTCAACTCCGTCACTGACTTACCAGACCCTAATATCCGTGGAACGAATTCCTCAGTGGGCAGGGACTATGCTTAGTGAAGATTTACTTCACGGCAGCAAGCCATGCCTGAGGGGACTGGCCCGCCTCAATGGCAACAAGGGCTTGTATAATCATGGCTGCGTTACGCTTTTGTGTGGCTCTCATTTTGTAGATGCACCATAGGCAAACCAGAGAGGCTAGCATCATTAGTATCGCCAAAGAGCCTACACCCGCCCACTCCTTAAGATGATCCATAGCCGTCTGTATCCAAGAAGTCAAGCCAGTAGCCAGGCTCAGATCCACCCGAGTGGAGTTGATGTGGATGATTGTCGCTCTCAGCTCTCTCATCAAATTTTCAAATTCAGCCGACCAATCCTGTAAGAGGAACTTTGACAATTGTCTGGACAAGTTAGCAGCTTTTGTATAATTTTGATATTGTACGGAGGTAACACACAAACCTTGCATTTTCCACTCACACCCCAATTGTGCTAGTTGCCAAAGAGAATCAATCTGTTCTTGTATTAAATCTATACGTTGATTAACTATCATAAGACTTCCTTTGAGATGAGAATTCATAGAGGCCTGAGTATCCAATGCCTGTGCCACAGTGGCTGAGATGTTATTCAGGGCATTGGCAGTCTGTATAGAACTAGACAAGGCAATAGCTGAGGCAGTAGCTCCCACAGCAGCAATAGTGATAGCAGTAACAATAGCTGCAGTGATGCCAAAATCTCTTTTAAATCTGAATAGCATCATGGTATTAGGAGCCTCTACAGGAACTGGTACATATCGAGGCATTCTAGTCACCATAGCCACAGGAAAGGCTGTGGCATTCCAGCATAGGGCATAAAAACATGTGCCTGGAGTGCATACTAACTTTTCTTCACCTAAGGATGCACTCCCATTACTTACAATCCACAGAAAAGGAGGCCAGAGACATACTGGCGAAGCTGAAAAGCTCTTGTTGCGGTAAGAATGAAACAAAGAATTCCAAGTACCAGAGCCACTACTGCTAGAGAAATCCAATCTGGTAGCAGACCCTAGGGAAAAATTACCTCTTTGATAAATTCCTCCTCCAAGCATAATGACAGGTCCCAAGTCCATGCAACTTCCATTTACTCCACACAAAAGCCACAAATCAAAAGGATTGGTGGCAGTCTGCTGAGGATCCCTAGTAGATATATCAAGCATTCCTGTACAAGACTTATTCACTACATTACTAATCATGGGGCTAAAGGAAAAATAATCTTGTTGAACCCAAACTGCTCTGCGCTCCTGACATCCTCACTGCTACTATCACCAGGATCCTTCGGAAGGTCTTCATGACGAATCTTCCGCACAAGGCGTTCAGGCACCCACACTGAATCTTGTTGATTCTGAGGAAAAACACAAGCAGACCCTCTCGCCCATGTTAGCACAGGGTCAGGCCCCCGCCAAGAGCCTGTCAAAATATCCTTCCACTTCTGTGGATCCTTTACAAAAAGGTGCCCAGCGTGGCTGTTTAGGGGGGTTCCGGTCAGAGACTCGTGTGGGCCACCATCCTTCAAGACGAAAACCATTGCCTGAAAACAAACCACCATTCCTACCCCCAAACCTCAGTTGTGGTAAAAAATCTGCTGACTGCTGAGACAATTTAATGCATTTTGTATCATCTGACCTATTGAAGCTCATTAAAAAGCACAAACTACCCTTCAAGCTGACATTTCTATATTGCCCAGTCATCTACAGTGCCACACAAAATCTTAATTTGATAACTGGAATAAGGCACTATTATACTGGCAGGAGCAACTCCAAAAGACTGCAAGCATTGCTGGATACCATTCAAGGCTAAAGCAGCAAGTGCAGTGGGATAATGTTCTATTCTGTTCTTACTTGTGTCCACATCCCCGGGCAGAAAGATCTCCCTACTTTCAGGGACTGAACTGGCTGCTCTATCTGAGTGGCTTCTGGATATGGGGGAGGAGTTGAAGGCGCCATGGCAACGGCTCCACCCATACCGACTGCAGCAGCAGCTCCTCCCACACTGACTGCCGCCTGCGTGTCCTTCTCTTTTACTTTTTTCTTTTCCTTTTTTCTTATAACAGTCCTCTCCAACTGTTCTAGTAGAGCGTGTAGCTCTCCTTCAGAATCTGTGCTCTCTGAGTCCTCAAAATCTCTAAAATCTCTAAAATCTGTAAGATCGGGATAGAGAGGAACTTTCTTTCTGCCTCCCTTTTCACCGTCTGCCTGCTCAAATCTTTCGCCTTTGTCACTGTCTACTTGCTCAGATCTTTCCCCTTGCAGCAGTTCCAAGGCTGACTCTCCCTCTCTGATTGCATTACAACATCTCTGATCTTCTAAACAACTCCTCACCATTTTCCAAATCGGTCTTACTCCATGCTTCAGAGTCCCCTGCTCCCAAGTGTTTTAAACCTGTTACCTGCTTTTTAATGCCAAACCATGGAAATAGCCTATACCTCTACAAAAAAAAAAAAAAAAAAAAAAAAAAAAACTTTTAAGCTGCTATCAAGTTTGTGTAATCTCTGTAGCCACCTGCAGTCTAACATTCTAATCTGAAATTAAGGCCATTATCCTTTCATGCCAGTAAGGCAATTATACCTTTGGTAAATTAGTTTGAAAATTTTATATTGTATTTTTATTATATTTTTAAGCTTATTAACTCTTTTCTTAAAAAGTATTATTTACTTCTAGAACATAGTTTCCTCCCTCCTCCCCTCTTGGCCCCTCCCTCCCTCTCTCCTTCCCTCCCTTCCTCCCTCCTTGTTCCTCTATTTGGTACTCTCCTTCTCCTCAGATGATTTGGGCCCTCACATATCATACTCCCTCAGATCTTGCGTCATGTGAGGCCCAAGAGCTTACACTCGTACTGGAGCTTGATAAGGCACACCATCTAGGGTGTGGGGTTCCACTAACCTGCAGCAGGTTCCATGACTCACTGGTGGGTAGAATTTTTCCTAGGATAGATATGCTAGGTTCCTGTCTATTTGGGTGTGTGGGTTGTAGGATAGTTATCCTCTGATGTATGGTTAATATCCATTTGTAAGGGAATACATACCATGTTTATCTTTCTGGGACTGCGTCAGCTCACTTAGGATGAGCTTTTCTAGTTCCATCCATTTGGTTTCAAATTGCATGATTTCCTCATTTCTGATAGCTGTGTAGTATTCCATTGTGTAAATATACCACAGTTTTTTTATCCATTCTTCAGTTGAAGGACATCTGGGTTGTTTCCAGTTTCTGGCTATTACAAATAAAGCTGCTATGAACATTGTTGGGGCAATGTCCTTGTGGTTTCGTTTCAAATCTTTTGGATATATGCCCAAGAGGGGTATGGTTGGGTCTTGAGGTAGATTTATTCCCAATTTTCTAAGATATCTCTAGATTGATTTTCAAAGTGGTTGCACAAGTTTGCACTACCACCAGCAATGGGGGAGTGTTCTCCTTTCTCCACATCCTCGCCAGCATGTGCTATCATTTGAGTTCTTGATCTTAGCTATTCTGACAGGTGTGAGATGGAATCTCAGAGTTGTTTTAAGTTGCATTTCCCTGATAACCAAAGATGTTGAACATTTCCTCAAATGCCTCTCAGCCTTTAGAGATTCCTCTTCTGTGAATTCTTGGTTTAGCTCTGTACCCCATTTATTAATGGGGTTATTTGATGTTTTGGTGTTTAATTTCTTCAGTTCTTTATATATTTTGGATATTAGCCCTCTGTCAGATGTTGGGTTGGTGAAGATCCTTTCCCACTCTGTAGGCTGATGTTTTGTTCTAAGGACAGTGTCCTTTGCCTTACAGAAGCTTTTCAATTTTATAAGGTCCCATTTATTGATTGTTTGTTTTAGTGCCTGAGCTATTGGTGTTCTATTCAGGAAGTTGCTACCAGTGCCAATGATTTCAAGGCTTTTCCCAACTTTCTCTTCTATTAATATTAATGTGTCTGGATTTATGCTGAGGTCCTTGATCCACTTAGAATTAAGTTTTGTACAGGGTGATAAGTATGGATCTATTTGCATTCTTCTACATGTTGACATCCAGTTAGACCAGCACCATTTACTGAAGATGCTTTCCTTTTTTCCATTGTATGTTTTTGGCTTCTTTATCAAAAATTAAGTGACCATAGATGTGTGGGTTTATTTCTGGGTCTTCAATTCGGTTCCATTGGTCAACTGGTCTGTTTCTATACCAGTACCATGCTGTTTTTATTACTATTGCCCTGTAGTACAGCTTGAAATCCGGGATGGTGATACCTCCAGATGTTCTGTTATTGTACATGATTTATTTAGCTATTCTGGGTATTTTGTTATTCCATTTGAAGTTGAGAATTGTTTTTTCCAGATCTGTAAAAAATTGAGTTGGTATTTGGATAGGAATAGCATTGAATCTGTATATTGCTTTTGGTAAGATTGCCATTTTTATTATGTTGATCCTACCTATCCATGAACAAGGGAGATCTTTCCATCTCCTGATATCTTCTTCAATTTCTTTCTTCAGGGACTTGAAGTTCTTATCATACAGGTCTTTCACTTGCTTGGTTAGAGTTACCCCCAGGTATTTCATATTATTTGTGGCTATTGTGAAGGGTGTTGATTCACTTACTTCTTTCTCAGCCCATTTATCTTTTGTGTAAAGAAGGGCTACTGATTTTTTTGAATTTATTTTGTATCCGGCCACCTTGCTGAAGGAGTTTATCAGCTGTAGAATTTCTCTGGTGGACTTTTTGGGGTCACTGATGTATACTATCATATCATCTGCAAATAGGGATACTTTGACTTCTTCCTTTCCAAATTGTATCCCCTTAATCTCTTTTAGTTGTCTTATTGCTCTAGCTAAAACTTCAAGTACTATGTTGAAGAGATATCAGAGAGTGGGCAGCCTTGCCTTGTCCCTGATTTTAGAAGAAATACTTTAAGTTTCTCTCCATTTAGTTTGATGTTGGCTATTGGCTTGCTGTAAATTGCCTTTATTATGCTTAAATATGGTCTTTGTATGCCTGATTTCTCTAAGACTTTTATCATGAAAGGGTGCTGTATTTTGTCAAAAGCTTTTTCAGCATCCAATGAGATGATCATGTGGTTCTTTTCTTTCAGCTTGTTTATGTGGTGGATTACATTGATGGATTTTCTAATGTTGAACCACCCCTGCATCCCTGGGATGAAGCCTACTTGATCATGGTGTATGATACTTTTGATGTGATCTTGGATCCGGTTTGCCAGTATTTTATTAAATATCTTTGCATCCATGTTCATAAGGGAAATTGGTCTGAAATTTTCTTTCTCCATTGGGTCTTTGTGAGGTTTAGGTATCAGGGTAACTGTGGCCTCATAGAATGTGTTTGGCAGTATTCCTTCTGTTTCTATGTTGTGGAAGAGTTTGAAGAATATTGGTGTTAGCTCTTTGAATGTCTGGTAGAATTCTGTGCTGAAACCATCTGGGCCTGGGCTTTTTTTGGTTGGAAGACTTCTAATGACTTCTTCTATTTCCTTAAGGGTTATAGGTCTGTTTAATTTGTTTACCTGTTCTTGATTTAACCTTGGTAGGTGGAATCTATCAAGAAAATTGTCCATTTCATTTAGATTTTCCAATTTTGTAGAGTAAAAGTTTTTGAAATAGGACCTAACGATTCTTTGGATTTCCTCAATGTCTGTTGTTATTTCCCCCTTTTCATTTCTGATTTTGTTGATTTGGGTATTTTCCTCTGCCTTTTAGTTAGTTTAGCTAAGGGCTTGTCTATTTTGTTGATTTTCTCAAAGAACCAGCTCTTGGTTTTGTCAATTCTTTGTATTGTTCTTTTTGTTTCTAAGTTGTTGATTTCAGACCTGAGTTTGATAATTTCCTCTCGTCTGCTCCTCTTGGGAGTGTTTGCTTCTTTTTGTTCTAGCTCTTTCAGGTGTTCTTTTAGGTGGCTAGTATAGGAATTCTCCAATTTCTTTTTGAAGGCACTTAGAGCTATAAACTTTCCTCTTAGCACTGCTTTCAATGTGTCCCATAAGTTTGGGTATGTTGTGCCTTCATTTTCATTGAGTTCTAAGAAGACTTTAATTTCTTTTTTTATTTCTTCCCTGGCCCAGAGGTCATTGAGGAGAGAGTTGTTCAGTTTCCATGTTTTTGCAATCACTCTGTTGTTTTGGTTATTGTTGAAGCCTAGCTTTATTCCATGATTGTCTGATAAGTTACAAGGAGTGATTTCAATTTTCCTGTATCTGTTGAGGCGTGCTTTGTGACCGACTATATGGTCGATTTTGGAGAAGGTTCCGTGAGGTGCCGAGAAGAAAGTGTATTCTTTTGTTTTGGGGTGAAATGTTCTGTAGATATCAATTAGGTCCATTTGATTCATGACATCTGTGAGGTTCATTATTTCTCTGTTTGGTTTCTGCATTGTTGATCTGTCCAGTGGTGAGAGTGGTGTGTTGAAGTCTCCCACTATTAATGTGTGAGGTTCAATGTGGGATTTGAGCTTCAGTAGTGTTTCTTTAATGAATGTGGATGGTCTTACATTTGGGGCATAGATGTTTAGTATTGAAATTTCATCTTGGTGGATTTTTCCTTTGATGAGTATATAGTGTCCTTCCCCATCTCTTTTGATTAATGTTGGTTGAAAGTCCAATTTGTTGCATACTAGAATTGCTACTCCAGCTTTTTTCTTGGTCCATTTGCTTGGTATATCTTTTTCTAGCCCTTTACTTGGAGATAATGTCTATCTTTTTTGCTGAGGTGTGTCTCTTGTAAGCAGCAGAATGTGGGATTCTGTTTTGGCATCCATTCTGCTAGCCTGTGTCTTTTTATTGGGGAATTGAGACCATTGATGTTGAGAGATATTAATGACCAGTGATTGTTACTTCCTGCCATCTTGATGTTGGTGGAAATAGTGTGTGAGTGAGCTTCTCTTCTTTTGGTTTTGCTGCAGGCATGCTATTTGCTTCCTGTGCTTTCTTGTGTGTAGTTAACCTCTTTGAGTTGAAGTTTTCCTTCCAACATCTTCTGTAGAGCTGGATTTGTGTATAGATATTGTTTGAATTTAGCTTTGTCATGGAATATCTTGTTTTCTCCATCTATGTTGATTGACAATTTTGCAGGGAATAGTAGTCTGGCCTGGCATTTGCGGTTTTTTAGGGTCTGCAAGACGTCTGTCCAGGCCCTTCTGGCTTTTAGAGTCTCTGAAGAAAAGTCAGGTGTGATTCTGATAGGTTTGCCATTATATGTTATTTGACCCTTTTCTCTAGCAGCTTTTAAAATTCTTTCTTTGTTCTGTACATTTAGTGTTTTGATTATTATGTGGCGGGAAGATTTTCTTTTCTGGTCTAACCTATTTGGGGTTCTGTAAGCTTCTTGTACAGTTATAGGCATCTCTTTTTTTAGATTTGGGAAATTCTCTTCAATGATTTTGTTGAAGATATTTTCTGGTCCATGGAGGTGGGACTCTTCTCTTTCTTCTATTCCTATTATTCTGAGATTTCGTCTTTTCATTGTGTCCTTGATTTCCTGAAGGTTTTGTGTCAGGACTTTTTTAGATTTGACATTTTCTTTGACAGATGTATCAATTTCTTCAATTTTATCCTCTGAGCCTGAAATTCTTTCTTCCATCTCTTGTATTCTGTTGGTGATGCTAGTGTCTGTAGTTCCAATTCTTTTCTTTAGGTTTTCCAGTTCTATGGATGTCTCAGATTTGATTTTCTTCATTGCTTCAACTTCCCTTTTCAGGTCTTCCATTCCCTTAAGCGCTTTATTCATTTCCATCACCTCCTTTGCAGTACTTTATTGTTGCTCTCTGAGGTATTTGATTTCCTCCCTTAGGCCTTCTATTATTAATATAAGCATAGGATTAAGGTCAATTTCCTTTGCTTCAATTGTGTTCAGCTGTCCAGAGTTGTCTGTAGCATTATTGCTGGATCTGGAGACATCCTATTGTTTTGTTTTTTGTTTTTTTTTTTTACCATGTTCTTGCACTGACCTTTTGTCATCCGATGGACCCAGGTGTTATCTGTTTGTTTCTTTTGTTACCTGACCTTGGTGCTCAGGAAAACTCCCTGCCCTGGGGGTTGGCTGATCATGAGATCCTGTTGTTTACCTCCAGATGGCGGGCAGGTTCCTGTAATAGACTGACTGGCTCTCAGAGAGGAGGGTGGCTGCTGCTCTTCTCAACTGCTTGTGACCCAATTGGACCAATATAGAGGGGATTGGAGTGGGGAGAGGGCTAGCCTCTGAGGACCTTGGAGCTGACAGGTCTCCTCAGAAAGGCAGGTAGAGCTGTGGTTGGGTCTGTGTTCTCCTCTCGCTGACCCAGTCCTTCTGGCTCCCCAGCTAGGCTGACTATGCAGACAGGGAGCTCCACCCACAACAGGTGCCGGCCTCAGTATGCCTGTTGCTGACTGCCTCAGATGCTTGGGTGCTAGGGTGAGTGACCACCCGCCCCAGTATTTGTGGAGAACACACTGTTGCAGGCTCTGTTTGCAGACCGTCTTGGCTCCTAATTGCTTTGCTGTGACTGGGTTAGGTCTCTGCCTCTCCGCTACAGTGCACACTGTGCCGCTATGTTGGAAACTCCGGAAAAAATAATCTCACTTACCTTTGCTCTTGTGGTGCGGCTGTTTTCCCCTCTTGGGTGTACAGCTGGATGTTATATCTTGTGACATCTATAAACTTAATTATTAGTTTCAGTGAATTTTAATATGTCCATCAGATATTGCCCCATGACAAATCAGGTGATTTGTGAACAAAGTCGGTTCTTAATGCTTTCTGATCTTGATGCCTTTCATTTCTCTTCCATGCCTGGTTGTACAGACAAGAAATTACATATTTTGATCAATACAAATATTAAAAGAAAGCTGCCTTATTTCTGATCTTAGAGGCAAATGTTCAGTTTGTCACTAAGTGTGATGCCTTTTTTAATGTTTATTTATTACTTCCTATGTCTCCATTGCCACTCCCTCTCCCCACCCTCTCCCAGCCCCTCCCATGCCTCCAGT
The DNA here is from genome assembly GCA_907164525.1 of Lophiomys imhausi. NCBI lineage: Eukaryota > Metazoa > Chordata > Mammalia > Rodentia > Muridae > Lophiomys > Lophiomys imhausi. Next base: position 388,485 of record CAJQZJ010004773.1, on the reverse strand, counting down.
GAGGAGTGTCTCAGTATATCAGTGCCCCTCAGTTCATTAGTCACACGAGGTCTAAGAGCTTCCTCTTGCACAGGGGGCATACATGGCAGTTCCACTAGGGTGTGGTGTCCCACTGACAGGTAACCAAGTCCCTGTTCCTTCTGTTTTGGGTCTATTGATTGTAGGATGGTCATCCTATACTATAATGGCTAAAATCCAGTTATAAGTGAATATATGCCATGTGTATCTTTCTGAGTCTGAGCTAGCTCACTCATGATGAGCTTTTCTAGTTCCATGCATTTGGTTGCAAATTGCATGATTTCCTTGTTTCTGATAGCTGTGTAATTGTACCACAGTTTTTAAAAATCCATTCTTCTGTTGAAGGACATCTGGGTTGTTTCCAGTTTCTAGCTATTACAAATAAAGCTGTTATGAACATAGTTGAAGAGATGTCCTTGTGGATTGGTGAGGAATCTTTTGGATATATGCCCAGGAGTGGTATGGTTGGGTCTTGAGGTAGAGCTATTCCAAGTTTTCTAAGATATCGCCAGACTGATTTCCATAGTGGTTGTACAAGTTTTCACTCCCACCAGCAATGTGGGAGTGTTCCTCTTTCTTCACAGCCTTGCCAGCATATGCTGTCTTTTGAGTTTTTGATCTTAGCCATTCTGACAGGTGTGAGATGGAATCTCAGAGTCATCTAGAGTTGCATTTCTTTGATGATTAAGGATGTTGAGCATTTCTTCAAGTGTCTCTCAGCCATTAGGGATTCCTCCTTTGTGAATTCTCTATTTAGCTCTGTTCCCCATTTTTTGATTGGATTATTTGGTTTCTTGGCTTTTAATTTCTTGAGTTCTTTGTAGATTTTGGATATTATCCCTCTGTCAGATGTGGGGTTGGTGAAGATTTTTTCCTAGTCTGTAGGCTGCCGTTTTGTTCGATTGACAGTATCTTTTGCCTTACAGAAGCTTTTCAGTTTCATGAGGTCCCATTTATAGATTGTTGGTCTTAGGTCCTGAGCTGTTGGTATTCTGTTCAGGAAGTTGTCACCTGTGCAATGAATTCCAGGCTTTTCCCCAGTTTCTCTTCTATTCGATTTAGTGTGTTTGTTTTTATGTTAAGGTCTTTGATCCACTTGGACTTTAGTTTTGTGCAAGGTGATAAATATGGGTCTAATTTCATTCTTTTACATGTTGACACCCAGTTAGACCAGCACCATTTGTTAAAGATGCTGTCCTTTTTCCATTGTATGGTTTTAACTTCTTTGTCAAAAATTAAATGACCGTAGGTGTGTGAGTTTATTTCTGGGTCTTCAATTCAATTCCATTGATCAACTTGTCTGTTTCTATGCCAGTACCATGCTGTCTTTATTACTATTTTTCTGTAGTATAGCTTGATACCAGGGATGGTGATACCTCCAGATGTTGTTTTATTGTACAGGATTGATTTAACTATTCTGGGTTTTTTTGTTTTTCCATATGAAGTGGAGAGCTATTCTTTTGAGGTCTGTAAAGAATTATGTTGGTATTTTGATGGGAATTGCATTGAATCTGTATATTGCTTTTGGTAGGATGGCCATTTTTATTATGTTGATCCTACCTGTTCATGAACATGAGAGATCCTTCCATCTTTTGAAATCCTCTTCAATTTCTTTCTTCTAGGACTTGAAGTTCTTGTGGTACAGGTCTTTCACTTGCTTGGTTAGAGTTACCCCCAGATTTTTTATATTATTTTTGGCTGTTGTGAATGGTGTTGTTTTCCAAAATTTCAAACCAATTTCCCTCATGAATATAGATGCTAAAGTATTCAACAAATACTTATAAACTGAATCCAAGAACACATCAAATGTATCATACACCATGATCAAGTAGGCTTTATCCCAGGAATGCAGGGCTGGTTCAACATATGAAAATCCATTAATGTAATCCACCACATAAACAAACTGAAAGGAAAAAAAAACACATGATCATCTTATTAGATGCAGAAAAAGCATTTGAGAAAATCCAACACCCCTTCATGCTAAAAGTCTTGGAAAGAACTGGCATACAAGGACCATACCTAGAAATAATAAAGGCTGTATACAGCAAACCAGTAGCCAACATCAAATTAAATGGACAGAAACTTAAAGCGTGTCCTCTAAATTCAGGGACAAGGCAAGGATGCCCACTGTAACAGTAAATTTTTATTTATCAAGCATATATTTATTAATACTTAACAATTGCCTATAAAGTTCCTAATTCCTAAAACCTGAACCCTAACTCTAAAACCTAATCTATGATACCCTAATACCTATAATACAGACATTTAACATTAACCTAAGGTTTCTCAAAAGGATATTTTCCTCTGGGCATGGATCTTTATGGATGGCTGGCCTTCAAATCTTTCAGTCCCAAAGTCTCTGAATTTCTTTTGCCAGATCCTACGACAGTTTATCAAGCAGAAATTTCCTTTGAGGTTTTAGAGACCAATTATTTATCAGATGAAACGTCTCCTGGGCTCACCATTCAGATTTCTCAGGCCTGCAAGGGCCCTGCTTCAGTGCTCCATCTGATCTGAAGCCCCTGGGCTCCGAGGGGAGACACTCCTGGCTTTTAGGCTACAGAATCTCAGGGAGAATCTGTCTCCAGACCCTCAACAGGTCGATATAAGAGGGTAAAGCCTCCCGGTGAGACTGATGCAACTTTCTCTGCCAGACGAGGAGGGGGTGAGACAAGAAGAGGAATGAAGCCTCTGTCTACGTGAATCTTGACTTAAATATCTTCACCTGTCATAATGAATTGGCAACATGATTTTCAGCAGAAGCTTTTGTGAGCATCCAAGTCATGCCCCTGGGCTCAGTCTCTCTAAAGCTTTTTGCAGAGGGCCAAGAAACAACAGGCAGCCCGGAGATTGTATGATCTGGGGGAGGGTGCCTCAGGACATGTCCTCGCCCCTAGTCCTATGACCAAAAAAGTCATCCATCCTTGGCGGGTTCCCAAGGACATGTCATGGTTGGAAGTAGGTTTTTTTTTTTTTTTTACCTTAATGGCTTTTGCTATTCCAGGTTGCTTATGCTATTAAATGATATCATTGAAGTTCTAGCCAGAGGAATAAGACTAAAGGAGATCAAGGGGATACAAATCGGAAAGAAAGAAGTTCAATTATCCCTATTTGCAGATGATACGATAGTATAGGTAAGTGTCCCCAAAAATTCCACCAGAGAACTCCTACAGCTGATAGACTCTTTCAGCAAGGTGGCTGGATACAAAATTAACTCAAAAAATTCAGTAGACCTTCTTTACACAAAAGTGTGGTGTCTTATAGAGATATTGCAGATAGGTCATCTAGCAAGTAGAAAAGAAAGTTAGACATGAATTTGAGATTTTTTATATGTTCTTTTCTTTTTTAAAATGTTTATTAATTCAAGTTACTTTTACATCACAGCCACCTCCCCGCACTCCTCCAGGTACTGCCTTCCCATCCTCTACCCCCTCTCCCACCTATCCTACTCCAGTGTGGGGTACCCCCACATATCAGCCCCCCTCAGTTCATCAGTCACGTGAGGGCTAAGAGATTCCTCTTTCACTGGGGGGCCTATATGGCAGTTCCAAAAAAATGTTCTTTTCCATGCTTCCTGAAACACGCTTATGGGTGTCATTTAGACTTTTAATAAGATTGAGCCACGCAAAACTGCACCCACAGGATTAGCATCAGTTGGTCACACAAATCATCTTTTTTAGAAAGAAAAGCTGTCATGAACACACTATGTCAGAAACACAGACAAACATGTGCCTTCCCACAATGTCAGAACTTTGAAATGACAATGAATTCACAAGGCATGTCAGTTTCTCTAGCAGAAACTTTCCAGTCAGTCCCAGTTTATTTGATAGCTGAGGAAGACAGAGTTTTTTTAAAAAAGATATTCTGGCCTTAAGTACTAAGATTAACTCTCACATCACACATTCCACATCCTACAGTAAATATATCTACTAGCTATATGTATGTATATATGTAGGTGGCTATATGTATGTACACGTAGGTAGCTATATGTATGTATATATGTAGGTAGCTATATGTATGTACGCATAGGTAGCTATATGTATGTATGTAGGTAGCTATATGTATGTATATATGTAGGTAGCTATATGTATGTATATATGTAGGTAGCTATATGTATGTATGTAGGTAGGTAGCTATATGTATGTATATATGTAGGTAGCTATATGTATGTACATATGTAGGTAGCTATATGTATGTACATATGTAGGTAGCAATATGTATGTATATATGTAGGTAGCTATTTGTATGTAGGTAGGTAGCTATATGTATGTACATATGTAGGTAGCTATATGTATGTATATATGTAGGTAGCTATATGTATGTACATATGTAGGTAGCTATATGTATGTATGTAGGTAGGTAGTTATATGTATGTATATATGTAGGTAGCTATATGTATGTACATATGTAGGTAGCTATATGTATGTACATATGTAGGTAGCTATATGTATGTACATATGTAGGTAGCTATATGTATGTA
>CAJQZJ010004773.1:373499-383977 GCA_907164525.1 Lophiomys imhausi | reverse complement strand
ATATGTATGTACATATGTAGGTAGCTATATGTATGTATATATGTAGGCTACAGAATAGCCACAAAAGGTTAGAGATGTTCAAGGCATTTCAAAGGATGCTAATAGAAGCAGAAATGGAAAGCAGACGAGAATGCCACACAAGCCTCTGTGGGAATAAGAGAACACATTTTGATGCTGTAAAGTCAGGCTGCTTCTGTTTGACCTGAGCCACAGGGTTGAACAGAGCTGCAGAAGTAAGGTGTAGAAGGGAGGAGGTCACAGAGACAAAGGACAAACTGACTTCAGACAAGAAATGGCCAGCCAGCAGGTCTAGAGACCTAAACGGACAGAGGGAAGATAACTTGAGCAGAGATCCATCAAAAGTAGACAGAGACAATGTCAAGCCTCTCAGACAGCCTAGAGTTCTCTGCCTGCAGGTCTCTTGATCCCCGTAGCACACTGAGCACTCGGATGACGACAGCAGGTTAGTAGAAGTGCCCTCCCATTTACGGGATCCAGGTGAGTTTCTTACATCATCCCACAATCTTGTAAATCTGATAAGTTCTTGGGCCTGGGTTTTGCTGATCTAATTTTAATATGCTCAAGTGCTTTTAACAAACTTATAGGGCAGCACCCTTTCTACTTTTACTAAGGTATTTATCATCCAGCGCCTTACGGGTGGCACTGGATAGATGGGACTGTTTATGTGCCCACTAAGATGTGGAGTCATCTTCCACCCTCAAACTGAAGTCAAAAGCTGCTTGTAAAATGGAATCTCTTGAGGCAAGGCAAAGCCTGAAAAACCACTCTCTTACACAATCCAATAACCTTGGGCAGGTCACAGCATGACCTCAGCAGATGGAAGACTAGGAGCTCTCTTCCTGTGAGCTGGTAAAGGAGAGTTGGGATGAGAAAAATTAGATTTTTATTCTGAAGACACAGAAGAGAAAAGGAACTTTGGAGGATCACAAAGATAGGGACAAGATCCCTGCAAAGTGCCCAGGAAAAGACAAGCAACATACTGCAGACAAGTAAGCCAAGCCAAGTGCCAATCCAGTCCTGCCACTACCAGTGTGCATATGTGTTCATGGGGTGAGGAGAGGGGGTCCCCACCTACAAGGTTCTCAACATGGAAAAGCACTCCTAGCCTCAAGACTACAAGCCCACAGCTCTCACAAACTCCAACTTCAGTGTGAACTTTGGTGAGGGATTCCCTCCAGTGTGCAGGTCAACATAAAGGGAAATCTCACCCTGTCACATTCCATGACTCAGGACCATGGCAAGGCACTACTGTGAGAAAAACCCTGTTTTTCAATCGTGGGGTCATGATAGCAGGGTTAAATCCCATGCCACAAAGTTTAAATTTAATTTTAATCAAGGTTAGGGATTTCCTTGGGACACAGTTGTGGAGAGAGGGTGGGTCAGATGCTGACAAGACATGCAAGTAGTGGGAGTGACAGTGAAACACACCCCACTTTTGGTGGCTGGGAGCAGACATCATCCACCGAGCTAACCTTGGAGCATTGGCAGATCTGAGCTTGAGTTCAGCGGGTGAGCCAAACTCTGGAGCAACTTGTCTGTCACTTGCTGCTGTGAAGATGCAAAGTCTATAGGAAACCACAATTTCATCCTCTCAAGACGATCCGTGCTTAGGGTTCCTTAAAAGTATGAAGACAGGTCTGCCTGTAGAGATCTCGGTGCCAGGATTTCAGGCTCTCAACACACTCGGAGAACCCCTATCGCAGCTAGAACACCAGCTCTGGGGTTGGCAGCGAGATCTGGAAAAATGGCCTAAGGGTCAGAGGGCCTGCCCAGCCCACAGATTGCAAAGCTAAATGTGGCCAGCAGAGGACACTGGTACCCAAAGAAGAAAAGCCACTAAAGCAAGGACTGACAGACATCTGGTCACTCATCCAATTCAGGCTCAAATACCTGCTAAGACATAGGAAAGACAAAGCTTAGCTGTCTCCACCAGTCATGTAACCACTTCAGACGTCCTTGTGGTTGACACACCTGCTGCTAATTGTCTTAATTTTACTACACATTCAGCAGTATCTTTATCATATTTAGACATGTTTTTATTTTTTATTCCCCTTGATATATTCATGTATTGCAATTTAAACTTATTTCTTATGGGTCACTCTGTTTTTCTCACCCCCTTCTCTGTCTCTTAGGTTTTCTCCTTTAATTCATGCTGTATTTTCAGCAATATTTTTACTTTATTGTACAGGTTTTTAAAACTTATGTTTTTGCTTTTTAATCCCCCTTTTATATTTGTTTAATTTTGTTGGTGAACACTTAAAATGATGGAAAATAATTTTATCTTTTTTTCTAATTTGTTGCTCTTTTTTATTTCCCTCTATAGCATTATTTTCCACTTTCTTTTTCTCTTTTCATTTATTTAGTTTTATGTGATTTCCTTTTCATTTATTTTTCTTTTATTTCATTTGCTTAGCCTGCTTCTTTGCTTTCTCCTTTTCATGTCTTCTGCTGTTACCTCATTTCACTATTTATTTACTGTAAATGTAATGTATTAGTTACTTTTTAATTGCTATGATAAAATACCATGACCAAAGCAACTTATAAAAGGGTTTACTTGGGCTTATGGTTCCAGGGAGACGGGAATCTGTTGTGGCAGGAAGACATGGCAGTAATTAGCAGGCAGGCATAGTGGATGCTGAGGATGCTTATGTAGAGAGAGAGAGTTTCTCTCACACAGCAGAGAGAGTAGTCTGAGAATGGCATGAATCTTTTTTATATAATTTATTTTTTATTTCTTCAAGCTACATCTCAATCACAATCCCCTCCCTACTCCCCACTCCAGTCCCACCCTCCCACCCTCTTCCCCCTCAACCTACCCATCCTCTTCCCCCTTTTAAGGCATATCTTTCCCCCCCACAACAGCTCCCCCTTTCTGTCCAACAAATGGTTCTTTCTCTTATAACAATAAATACAATATAAAACAACAGAAATAAATAGGCCACAATTATGAGAGTTATATGGCTTAGCATACATTCCCAATGTCCAGTCCATATGTATTTGGCACCTGACTTTAACATTCTACTATCTAACCATCTCCATGAATTTAAAGTTCTATATCTAACTCAGCTTTCATACTAACTTGCATCACAATTTTAAAAACATCTTCTTAGATCCAGAACACCCTCTTAATTCCTAAACAACTAAAAATTTAACTATGAGACTCTAGCTATCTATTCTTCAACCACCTCCGAGACCTGAGAGGGATAAATATATCCGATTATATAGGAAGTGCAGGGCCCGCAGCTTCCAAAACTAAGAACTGACATACCAGTGGCTGCCTGGACAGTTTCCCATTTTCTCTCTATACTCTCAAAGCTTGTCTCAAGTGACAGAATTCCTCCAGCAAGGCCACACCTCCTAAGCCTTCCCAAACACAGCACCACCAATGGGGACTAAGTATTCAAGTGTCCAAAACTGTGGGGAGACATTCTATTTCAAATCATCACAAGCCTCAAAGCATTCTGTGTTTTTCAGTTTTCTATTTTATGGTCATTAGTTGCGGGGATTTCTGCTGATGAGGGTGGAAGTGTGGTGTTGTCAAATGGTCCTTAAGCCAGACACTAGAATGACAGAGTCCCCTTGTTCAGTTGAACCCCCTCTTTCCTCTGATTTGAGGATCCAAGATCCCTGGAAATGGGTCAAGTGGCCTAACCCTCCTCTGACTTTCCCACGTTAATAAGGTCTGTTGGTACCTTGGCTTTCAGCCAGTTACATTCAGTGTAGGCCTCTATCCTCCCTGCCCATTAATTAATTAGGCATTCCATTTTCTCTCTCCTGATTGGACAATACCCAGCGAATCAAATATGTTCCCTTCCCAAACCCCACTCCATTACCCAAAGTTATATAATACGCCTCTGAAAGTAAACTCTCTCTCTTTTCTCTGCCCCCACAATGAATGTCTGAGTCTACTTTTTCTTTTGTGGGGTGGGAGAGCTCTTCCTACCTTAAAAGATCTCCCTCCACCATTTTCCTGGCTGACCAGACTTGCAAGGGCCCCAGGTGCCTGCTTGGCCTCCACCTAGCTAGGTCTCTGACTATTGGCAGCTGGGGCTCATCTCTGCCCCATTGCTACCACCAGCAGCCTACCCAGCTTGCTTCTTGATTAGTGGCCTCCACCAGGCCTCCGCCCAGCCTCCACCATTTCTCCTGAGCACCTGCTCCCACCTGGCTGCCTCTGACTTGTGGGCTAGGCCCAGTTGGGGTGCATGCTCCTGCAGAGAGATGCTGGCTTTCTGCCTTCTCTCCTGCACCGCCTGCCTGGCTGATCAGTCTGACTCTGAGAGCAGAGCCCACCACCCCGGTGGCCATCCCTTTTCTGCTCTGGCCAGCCTACTTTGCCTGGTGACAGGATTATCCACAGGATGCAGCCCTCACCCCTTTTGAACACACAATTAGTGATATGTTAGTAGGCGTTAATTGATTTTAAGCCTATTTCTATGTCTTGTTGCTATGTCCTGTTGAGTGTGATTACACAAACATTACAATTTGTTTTTCCTTTCTGAGTGGTGCTGTAGATTAAGCCTTCAAGAATTGACTGCTCAGTTAGATCCCCAAATAGAAGTAAAGAGATACTCAAACCTACAGATGCACAAATTGAAATATGAAACAAAAGGAACATGAAAAAAGACAGCACAACTCCTTCAAGGGGTAATTCCTCAATTACTGAATTTAAACTCAATGATGTAGGTCAAACTTGCCATAAAAAGATTCCAAGATGTTACTAGTATAAATTGTCAATGTCCTTAAAGATAATAAAAGTAGAGTAATCCCATGCAGGATCTAGAGAGGAAAGTTAGCAGCATAAAGGAAAAAAATAATAAAATGGATGATAAAAATCACCAAATTTAAATTAAATAAATTGGTTGCAAACATGGAAGAAAAACTCAAAAAGGTAGTTAACATTTGATGAAAAATAAATTAAAATGTTAGAGATAAAAAATTAAGCAAGTCACATAAATATAGTAGAAAGCACCACCAATAGCTTTGAACAAAGAAGAAAAAAATTGGGAATGGGGTCTAAACTCAAAGGAATACCACAATAAGATATGAAAAGGAAGTAATGAGCACATCCACAGTATCCAAGACAGTCAAAAATCCAACATAAAGAGATCAAATCCCAGAGTCTGTAGGAAAGAAGAGGGAACTGACATAAAAAATTAAAAGAATAGAGAATCTATTCAATAAAATTATAGAAGAAAATCCCCAAAATCTATAGAAAGCAACAGACACACACACACACAAGCATTTAGAAACCAAATAGATTATGCATACACCTACTGAAGAAACTCTCCATGACATATTATGTTAATCAAAGCCAAAATAATATGAATGTAATACAGAAAGACCACTTACACATGTATAAATGCAAATGTATCAGAATAACACCATATTTCTCATCAGCAACACCCAATGCCAGGAAAGCCCAGAAATATACATATTCATGTACATATATACATATATACACACACATATGTGTATGTATATTATTTTTATGGATGGATGTATATTGGTATGTGAGTGCAAGGGCCCCTGGAACTGGAGCTACAACAGTAGTGCGCTGTGCAACACAAGTGCCGGGAACCAAACTTGGACCTTCTGCAAGAACGGTCATGCTATTAGCCCCTGAGTCATCTTTCCAGTTCTTGGAATGATGTATTTTAAACCCTGAAAGTAAAAAACCTGCCAACAAAGATTTATATATACAGAAAAGCTATCTTTTGCAATGGACATAAAGATAAGCACATTTCAAGATAAATACAAACCAATGGAGTTAAAGACCATCAAACTAGAACTGTAGAAGATATGTAACGGTACTCTATATCCTAAGAAGGAAAACAATACACCTTAACAAAAATTTTAAATTATCAGCCATGAGAACACAGGAAAGAATAAATATCTTGAAATGAATGAATGAACAAAGGAGATAAGAAGGAATCCATAATGTTTAACACTGTAAAGCAGAAAATAGCTGATACAAATGGGCAAAGGCGTAACCCTGTGTTTTTCCTCCCATACCCTTGTTCCCACAAATAATGACTCTGAGATTTATTATTATTTACAAACACCTAGGCCATATAGCTAGGCATGTTTCCAAACTAGCTCATAATTTAGTATCTTGTTTATTTCATTCTATGTCTGCCACTTGGTTAGTTACCTCTCCTAAGTTTCATGTGTCTAATTTCCTCGGAGTCTGGGGTAAATCTCCCACCTCTATCTCCCAGAATTCCAATCTCTCTCTGTGGATGTCCCATTTTCTATTTCCTGCCCTGGCTAATAGGCCATAAACTTTTTATTGACAGGTGATATTTCCATACAGTACACAAGAGATTCTCCCTACAAGAAAAGGGGGAAAAGCAATACAACTATCTAACAAATAATTTTCAGGAATCAGTAAAGATCTTTCAATAGTAACTTTAAGCATAAATGGGCTCAACTCACCAATAAAGAGACAAGGACTCTTTGTTTCTAATTGGATTAAATGACTAGATAAAGTTATCAATTGAATACGTGGAACACAGCTCACTAGTAAAGACTCACAGAATGAGAATCCAAAGGTGGGAAATAGTCTGAGGTGAGTGGAAACTAAAAATAAGTCAGCATAGCCAACATGGCTTTATCAATCTAAGGTGTGGTGCAGAATCCACTTTTTTACTCTCATGATGTGGTTTCCAGGAATTGAAGCTTGTTGTGATTGCCACTCAGCATTACAAGGATGTGTCAGCAACTCAGAGAAAGGTCACAACTCCCAAATTCAACCATTATTTCATTTCAATATGTACCACTTTCTTTAATTTTTTTTCTTTTTTTGAAGTAGGTGTATATATAAGTGCATGAGTTCAGATGCATTCAAATGCTAAAGGAGTGTATGATCCTCTGGAGCTGGAGTTACAGGTGGTTATGAGCTGCCCAATATGGGTGCTGGGAACTGAACTCAGTTCTCTGCAAGACCAGGAAACACTCTTAATTGCTGAGTCTTCTCTCTAACCCCACATGTATCACTTTCACACTATTGTAAAGTGGAAAAAATATGAGTGGAGTGAAAGTATATGATTATTTGTATGTTATTAGATCTGATTTGCTAAGGTTTGGTTAAGAATTTTGCATGTACATCTGTAAGGAATGTTGCTCAATGGTTTTCCTTGTATACTGTATTTGTTTACTTTAGTAAAATGGGACTTTCTTTGGAAAGTCATTTCCCCAAAAAAATGACATAGAGACTTATTAAATTTATTATAAGCTTAGGTACTATATCTGGGCAGATTCTCTGATATTCTAACCTGACAATACTGCCCTGGCCTGGCCTCCATTCTGGCACAAGGCCTGTTACCTCTCCTCAGTGTCTTAGGCCCAGCACTTGTTTCTTCACATTATGGATTCCTTCTTATCCCCTTTGTTCATTCATTCATTTCAAGAAATTTATTCTTTCCTGTGTTCTCATGGTTGATAATTTAAAATTTTTGTTAAGGTGTATTGTTTTCCTTCTTAGGATATAGAGTACCGTCACATATCTTCTACAGTTCTAGTTTGATGGTCTTTAACTCCATTGGTTTGTATTTATCTTGAAATGTGCTTATCTTTATGTCCATTGCAAAAGCTTATTTTTTATTTGAAATCTTAACTTTATTGAAATAATTTAATCAAAACTTAATATATGCTAATTATAAGTTGAATTTTTGAAAATTGTTTTATTTTTGAGATTGCATCATTTCCTCCTTTTCCTTTCCTCCCTCCAACCTCTCCCACCTTCCAACTTTTCACCACTCTGCATTTTGACCAGTCGTTTTCTGTAACGGTTTCTATCTGTTTTAGAGAGAAGTTTCCTTGTGAGGAGTGAGGATTACACTTACTTGTGGGTATAAGGACAAATATTTAGAATGCAGTTAGGGATGATGTTGGTTTAGTAAAGTAGTGGTTGTCAGTTCTTCTCGAAGATCTAGCCTGGGGTAGTTGGCTAGGTTTCCAGTACCAGAAATTATTTTCCTCTTTTTTTTAATTTTGATTTTTTTTTTACAGATTCTTTGTGAATTTCTGAACATGAACCCCCAAATCACTCACCTCCTCATCCATTCATATCCTGCCCTCTGCCCTCACAACCTCCACTCCAAAAAGAAAAAAAAAATCTCATAAATGCTGTAGTGTGTCACAGTGTGTCCCACACTATACCCTTTTGCCCACACTTCTTTACTTGCAAATGTTCATTGCAATGAGTCATTGATCTGGTTCGAGGCCTCCAGTTTCTGCTAGGCTATCAAAACTGGATCCTCATCGGGACCCCTCTTGGATACCCTGTTGTTGCCTGTGTCATGGAGATCCTGCAGCTTTGGATCTGCAGGACTGGCCCTTTCTCATGCTCCAGCAGTTGATACATGAGGTTGATGTTGGGCCAACTCAAAGCGCAGGGTCTGGGCCTGGGTGGTAGGTGAGTTGGTCAGCCCGCCGGCTCTCCTGCACCCACGCCACCAGATTGAACTCTCCAAAACTTCCCCAGCTAGCTCACCCAATGCTGTCTCCAGAAAGGGTCAGGGACAGCTCTCCTGCCCTTATGTCCTCATGGCTGGCTCACTTAAACATTTCCCATCAGTGCCAGCTCTACTCTGCTGCCCAGTTGAAGTGTGGGTGCTGCTTTTCCATTCGTTGCAGTGGGATGGGCAAGTTCTCCCACTCACACCCTCAGACTGGCTCTACCGTGCTACCCAGGCAAGGTGCAGAATCCTCTCTCCCACTTTCATGACTCTGGCACCAGCTCTGTCACCTTCCAGGTTTCAAGGCCATATTTCCCTCTTGTTAAGTGGACCTAAGGCCAAATAAGAGAGCTATTGGTTATCTCCAAGTTATGGAGGCCACTATTGTGCCATGCTGGTCATTGTTGTGGTGCATAGGCACCAGAGAGGGTAGAACGATTGATTGCTTCCTTTTAGTGGAAGCTGCATCTTACCGTCTGGTCCCATAAGAGCTAGTTCTCAAGGAGAAGGCTTTCCGGTTAGATTCAGCTCAGGTGCTTTTGGGTCTTGTATCCAATGTGCATGATGTCTTCAGCACTAGGAACTTATCTCTACCTCTCTAAAACTTTTTAAAAATCAGATTATATGATTTCCACATGTGTCTTGGCTCTTCCAGATATTTTTTTAGCGATGTATTTATAATTTAATTCCTCTATAGTAAGAGAACTTGAGACTTTTCTACGATCTAAGCATGATCTCCTTTGACAAATTCTCCATGTGCATTTGAAAGGGATATGAATCCTGATGCTGTTGAATATTCTATAAACATCAGTTAAGGCAAGTTAGTTGAGAGTGTTCTTGAATCATTTTACATCTTTATTGAAGTTCTGTGTATTCGTTCTAGCAATTAGATTTAACTCTATGATCACATTTGTAGAACTGTCTAGTTCACTTTGAAGTCCTATTAGCTTTATTTATCGTGAAACTCTTTTAAGATATTACTTGTGTTTATTTGTCTGTGTGTCTGTGTCCATGTGTATGTTCATGAAGGTACAGACAGGGACCAGAATAGGGTGTCCAATCCCGTGGAGCTGGAGTTCCTGGAAGTTCTAATTCATGTGGATGCTGGGAATCAAACTTCGTTTCTCTGTAAGAGCTGCAAATGCTCTTAATTGCTGAACCATCTGAGGTTTTTGTTTTTATATAGTTTCCTAAAGAATTGAGTCTTTATTGCTAAAAGATACTATTTTTCAACATGAATTATTTACTCTGTAGTCTGGGATATCTGATGTTTAGATATATATATGCTACAGTTTTCTTCAGAATAGCATTTTTAACCTGTGTGTGTGTGTGTGTGTGTGTGTGTATGTACATACATAGCAATAGAAACTATGAAAAAATAAAAGGAGGAAGACAAGACAAGATGTAAATGAAAGGATCACTTCAGTTAACATATGTGAAACAGATGTGCACAAAAATACAGACGCACACATATGTATATATACATTCATTATTTCCACTGCTTTCCATTCATTATGCTTATCCCGAGTTCCACCTGGCATTTTTATTCCATCTGAAGGGCATCATTAACATTTCTTACAGTAATAAAGTATTTCAGATTTTGTATGCATGAAAAAGTATTTATTTTCTATTTGCACTCAAAAGTTGTTTCACTGCATATACAATCCTTATCTGATAACTTCTCCCTGAGAGATTTCGAGACATTCTCCCACCATCTCCTTGCTTATATTGTTCCTGTATACTACAGGTTTCATCCTTGTTCCTCTCTTTTTAATATACTTTTTTAAAAAAAATCTAGCTCCTTTAAGACCTTTTTTCTTAATAGAATTAGAGAATTTAATTTAGTTGTGATTGTGTATCTTCTTCATGTCTTTTGTGCCTTGAGTTCATTTTCAAATTTTCTGTCTCATCCTCTCCATTGTTTCTATAGATCTCTTTCTTGGATGTGAACTGAGGTGATCCTACTTTCTTTGGCATCTTTGTTGTCTTCCTCCT
>CAJQZJ010004773.1:338627-373489 GCA_907164525.1 Lophiomys imhausi | reverse complement strand
TCGGATGTTAACTGAGGTGATCCGACTTTCTTTGGCATCTTTGTTGTATTCCTCCTTTTATTCTTTCATACTTTCTATTGCTTCATCATGAAGTTTACTAATTATTTGTTCTACACTCTCTAATATATGAATCATTGTATCTGATGAACATTTTCATACAATATTTTGGTTTATTTTCATAAATACAAATGTTCTATTTATTCAGTGCTTTTTGTATAATAATTTCTCTCACTTTTTGAACATCTGTGATATTGTTATAACAACTCTTCAAGTCTTCCACTGCTAATTCCAAATCTGCTACAATTCTGGGTCCATTGTGATTGAATTTCTAACTTCATTATAAGTAAAATTTTTCAGCTAATATATGCTTCATGCTTTTTAAAATTTTTTTTATTTATTTATTGTTTCAGGTTACATCTCCATCATAGTGTCCTCTTTCCACCCTTCCCAGTCCCACCCTCCCACCCTCTACCCCCTAACCCTTCCATCCCACTCCTCTGGAGTAGAGTGTCCCTACAAAACATTCCCCCACCCCAGTTCAGCAGTCATATGAGGGCCAAGAGCCTCCTCATACACTGGGGGCATACAAGGCAGCACCACTAGGGAAAAGTGTCTCAATGACAGGGAGAGAAAACAAATAGACAAACAAAAACAAACAAACAAACAAGTCTATGTCAATGTTCCCTTTGGTGCATTGGTTGTAGTATAGATATCCTGTACTATATGGCTAAAATCCGACTATAAGTGAATAGATGCCATGTGCATCCTTCTGAGTCTGGGTTAGCTCACTCAGGATGAGCTTTTCTAGTTCCATCCATTTGGCTGCAAATTGCATAATTTCCTTGTTTCTGATAGCTGAGTAGTATTCCATGGTGTGGATGTACCATAGCTTTTTAATCCATTCTTCAGTTGAGGGACAACTGGGCTGTTTCCAGTTTCTAGCTATTACAAATAAGGCTGCTATGAACATAGATGAGGAAACTTCCTTGCGATTCGGTGAGGTGTCATTTCGATGAATATCCAGAAGTGGTATGGTTGGGTCCTGAGGCAAAGCTATTCCAAGTTTTCTAAGATATCGCCAGACTGACCTCCATAGTGGTTGCACAAGCCTGCATTCCCACCAGCAATGGAGGAGAGTTCCCCTTTCTCCACACCCTCGCCAGCATGTGCTGTCATTTGAG
Source organism: Lophiomys imhausi (assembly GCA_907164525.1). Classification (NCBI taxonomy): domain Eukaryota; kingdom Metazoa; phylum Chordata; class Mammalia; order Rodentia; family Muridae; genus Lophiomys; species Lophiomys imhausi. Next base: position 372,308 of record CAJQZJ010004773.1, on the reverse strand, counting down.
CTTTTGATCATAGCCGTTCTGACAGGTGTGAGATGGAATCTTAGAGTCGTTTTGAGTTGCATTTCTCTGATGATTAAGGGTGCTGAGCATTTCTTCAAGTGTCTCTCAGCCTTTAGGAATTCCTCCTTTTTGAATTCTCTGTTTAGCTCTTCTCCCTATTTTTTAATAGGATTATTTAGTTTCTTGGCATTTAATTTCTTGAGTTCTTTGTAAATTTTGGATATTAACCCTTTGTCAGATGTGGGGTTGGTGAAGATTTTTTCCCAATCTGTAGGCTGCCATTTTGTTCGAATGACAGTGTCTTTTGCCTTACAGAAGCTTTTCAGTTTAATGAGGTCCCTTTTATTGATTGTTGGTCTCAGGTCCTGAGCTGTTGGTGTTCTGTTCAGGAAGTTGTCACCTGTGCCAATGATTTCAAGGGTTTTTCCCACTTTATCTTCTAGTAGATTTAGCATGGTCGGGCTTATGTTAAGGTCTTTGATGCACTTGGACTTAAGTTTTGTGCAAGATGATAAGTATGGGTCTAATTCCATTCTTTTACAAGTGGACATCCAGTTGGACCAGCACCATTTTTTGAAGATGCTGTTCTTGTTCCATTGTGCAGTTTTGGGTTCTTTGTCAAAAATTAGGTGACCATAAGTGTGTGGGTTCATTTCTGGGTCTTCAATTCGATTCCAATGATCCACTGGTCTGTTTCTACACCAGTACCATGCTGTTTTTATTACTATTGCTCTGTAGTACAGCTTGAAATCTGGGATGGTGATTTTTTTTTTTTTTTTGTACAGGATTGATTTAGCTATTCTGGGTTTTTTCTTGTTCCATATGAAATTGAGAATAGCTTTCTTCCAGGTCTATAAAGAATTGTGTTGGTATTTTGATAGGAATTGCATTGAATTTGTGTATTGCTTTTGGTAGGATGGTCATTTTTATTATGTTGATTCTACCTACCCATGAGCATGGGATATCTTTCCATTTTCTGATGACCTGTTCAATTTCTTTCTTCAAGGGCTTGAAGTTCTTGTTGTACAGGTATTTCATTACTAGGTTAGAGTTACCCCAGGTATTTTATATTGTTTGTGGCTATTGTAAAGGGAGTTTTTTCCTTGATTTCTTTCTCAGCCCATTTATTTGTTGCATAAAGAAGGGTTTCTGATTTTTTTGAAATAATTTTTTAATCCAGCCACCTTGCAGAAGATGTTTTTCAGCTGTAAGAGTTCTCTGGTGGAATTTTTGGTGTTGCTTATGTATATTTTCATATCGTCTGCAAATAGGGATAATTTGACTTCTTCGTTTCCAATTTGTATCCCTTGATCTCCTTTAGTTGTCTTATTGCTCTAGTAAGAACTTCAAGTGCTATATTGAAGAGATATGGTGAAAATGGACATCCTTGTCTTGTCCCTGAGTTTAGAGGAAATGCTTCAAGTTTCTCTCCATTTACTTTGATGTTGGCTACTGGCTTGTTGTATATTATTATTATTATTTCCAGATATGGTCCTTGTATGCCCATTCTCTCCAGAACTTTTAGCATGAAGGGGTGTTGGATTTTGTCAAATGCTTTTTCCGCAAGATAATCATGTGTTTTTTTTCTTTCATCTTGTTTATGTGGTGAATTATGTTGATGGGTTTTCATATGTTGAACCATCCCTGCATTCCTGGAATGAAGCCTACTTGATCATGGTGTATGATACATTTGATGTGTTCTTGGATTCAGTTTGCTAGCATTTTATTAAATATTTTTGCATCTATGTTCATGAGGGAGAATTGTCTGAAGTTCTCTTTCTTTGTTGGGTCTTTGAGTGGTTTAGGAATCAGGGTAACTGTGGCCTCATACAATGAGTTTGGCAGTGTTCTTTCTGATTCTATTTTGTGAAGGAGTTTGAAGAGTATTGGTATTAGCTCTTCTTTGAAGGTCTGGTAGAATTCTGTATGAAACCAACTGGCCCTGGGGTTTTTGTTTTGTTTTGTTTTGTCTTGTTTTTTTTGGGGGGGGGGAGATTTTTAATGACTGTTTCTATTTCGTAGGGGTTATAGGGCTGTTTAATCTGTTAACCTGATCTTGATTTAGCTTCCGTAGGTGGAATCTAACAAGAAAATTGTCCATTCGCTTAAGTTTTCTTTCATATTTGGTGGAGTATAGATTTTTAAAGTAGGACCTAAATATTCTCTGGATTTCCTCAATGTCTGTTGTCATTTCTCCCTTTTCATTTCTGATTTTGTTTTTCTCCCTCTGTCTTTTAGTTAATTTGGCTAAGAGTTTGTCTATTTTGTTGATTTTCTCAAAGAACCAACTCTTGGTTTCATTGATTCTTTGTATAGTTCTTTTTGTTTCTAAGTTGTTGATTTCAGCCCTAAGTTTGATGATTCCCTGCCTTCTGCTTCTCTTGGGAGTGTTTGTTTCTTTTTTTTTCTAATTCATCCAGTTTGGCTGTTAATTCGCTAATATGTGCTGTCACAATTTTCTTTTTGAAGGCACTTAGTGCTATGAAGTTTCCTCGTAGCACAGCTTTCATTGTGTCCCATAGGTTTGGGTATGTTGTGCTTCATTTTCATTGGTTTTTAAGAAGTCTTTGATTTCCTTCCCTGACCCAGTAGTAATCCAGTAAAGAGTTGTTCAGTTTCCATGTGTGTAGGTTACTGCTGATTCTGTTGCTGTTGAAGTCCAGCTTTATTCCATGGTGGTCTGATAAGATACAAGGGGTTATTTCAATTTTCTTGTATCTGTTGAGGCTGTCTTTGTGCCCGACTATATGGTCAATTTTGGAGAAGGCTCCATGCAGTGCTGAGAAGAAGGTGTATTCCTTTGTGTTTGGGTGAAACATTCTGTAGATATATGTTAGGTCCATTCGGTTCAAGAGCTCTGTTAGACTCACTATTTCTCTGTTTGGTTTCTGTCTTGATCTATCCATTGTTGTGAGTGGGGTGTTGAAGTCTCCCACTACTAATGTGTGGGGATCGATGTGCGATTTAAGTTTTAGGAGAGTTTCTTTTACAAATGTAGGTGCCTTTGTATTTGGGGCATAGATGTTCAATATTGAGATGTCCTCTTGATGAATATTTCCTTTATCGAGTATGTAATGCCCTTCTCTGTCTTTTTTTATTAACTTCAGTTGGAAGTCTATTTTGCTTGATATTAGGATGGCTGCCCCAGCTTGTTTCCTGGGTCCATTTGCTTGGAAAACCTTTTCTCAACCCTTTACTCTGAGATAGTGTCTATCTTTGTTAGTAAGATGTGTTTCTTGTAAGCAGCAAAATGATGGGTCTTGTTTACGGATCCAATCTGTAAGCCTGTGTCTTTTTACTGGGGAGTTGAGTCCATTGATGTTTATGGATATTAGTGACCAGAGGTTGTTATTTCCCATTATTTTGGTATAGGTGGTGGTCCTGGGTTTCTTTTCATTTAGTTGTCATGGAGTTTTCTGTTTCTTCTGTATTCTTGGGTGTAGTTATCTTTTCTGGGTTTGAATTTTCCTTCTAGGATCTTCTGTAGGGCTGGATTTGTGGGTAGATATTCTTTAAATTTGATTTTGTCATAGAATATCTTGTTTTCTCCATCTATGTTGATAGAGAGTTTTGCTAGGTATAGTAGTCTGGCTGGGCACCTATATTCTCTCAGGGCTTGTAGAACATCTGCCCAGGCCCTTCTAGCTTTTGTAGTTTCTGAGAAGTCAGGTGTAATTCAGATGGGTCTGCCATTATATGTTACTTGACTTTTTTCTCTTACAGCTTTTAATATTCTTTCTTTGTTCTGTACATTTGGAGTTTCAATTATTATGTGGCAAGAGAAGTTTCTTTTCTTATCTAATCTGTTTGGTGTTCTGTAAGCCTCTTGTATTTTTATTGGCATCTCTTTCTTTAGGTTTGGGAAGTTTTCTTCTATGATTTTGTTGAAGATATTTCCTGGACCTTGGAGTCGGGAGTCTTCTCTTTCCTCTATGCCTATAATTCTTAGGTTCTGTCTTTTCATTGAATCCTTGATTTCTTGGATGTTATGGGTGAGGACTTTTTTAGCTTTCTCATTTTCTTTGGATGTTGTACTGATTTCTTCCATCAAATCTTCAATGCCTGAGATTCTGTCTTCCATCTCTTGTATCCTATTTTTGATACTCATGTCTGTAGTTCCTGTTCTCTTCCCTTGATTCTCCATTTCCACTCTTAACTCTGACTGTGTTTTCTTTATTGTTTCCATTTCCAGTTTCATATCTTGAAAGATTTTATTCATTTTGTGTATTTCCTGCTCCAATTTGCTTGTCTTTGCCTGGAAATCTTTCATCTCTTTTAAATCTTTCATTGCCTTGTCTCTTTCCTGTTCAAGTTAAGCCACTTTGGCTTGGAGCTCTCTAATGGAATTATCCATTGCTTTCGCTTATAAAATTGTGGACTCTTTGATTTCCTTCATAGATTTAAATTCTTCTTGAAAGGACTCTATCATTTTACATAGTGTAGAATTGTTGTCGTTTTCATGTGTTTCAGCTGTGGTGAGGTGGTCAGGGCTTGCTATACTGGCATCGTTGCATTTTGTTGGGGTCATAATTCCCTGGCTTTTGTTGATTCAGCTTTTTCACTGTTCTTTTGCCATTTGGTTGTTCTTAGCTGTTTATTTATGTTGCCTTCTGGACTTGGAGCCAATGGGGGCGCTTTGGTGGAGCAGTCATATTGCTTGGTGATCTGTCGCTTTCCACTGGCTGGATGAGGCCTTGTGTGGAGGTTTTCAGTGTGTCTCCAAGAGCTCACTCCTTCCTGTTTTGTCCCAATTGGGGACTCAGGTGAGGGGTTGTGATGGGGATGTGTTCCTGTAGGCTCCTGGGATCCAACTGCTCTTCGTATAGGTGACAGTGCAGGTTGGCAGGCTGCAGGCTGTTAGGTGTGGTTGTAGCTCCCCTGCAGCTTACCTGTTGGACTGTGTTTGTGGTACTCCCCAGCTGGTTACAGGAGGTTCTCAGGGTCAATGTGCATCTGATAGCCAGAAGCACTGTGAGCTGATGCAGCCTATTCCCAGGCAATGAGGAATGACCTGGGATTGTTTCACTGCTCACAAGTCAGAGCTCTCTATGTTACACACTGAGTGATCAGCCTGCAGCAGCTCTGCTGGTATGGTCCTGTGTGTCTAGGCACAGATTCTGTGGACTCTGGAGGTCCCAAAGTCTGTTGGAGTCTTGAAAGGACCTGACTCCATGCCTGTAAGGTGAGTCACTCAGCAGTATCTCCCAGGTCGAAACCTCACTGATCCAGGTGTGGAACTACATATGCTTAAGCTCTGGTTTCCTGCTGAAAGGGCCAGCACTAACAAAAGAGTCTAAAATAACCCCACAATTTGCCCAGGGCTTGGACCCTGTGGAGGACAAATCCTCCTTCCAACCCGGCTGCCCTTTCTGCCACTCTCACAGCTCCACCTATGAGTGTATGGATCTGGCTTTGGATACTGGCAAATGAGGCCACTGTCTTCCAAGTTCTGGTGCACAGCAGTCGAGCTGCCACATAACCTGCTGCCGGAAGTGTGTCCCGCTGCTCAGTCCAGCTGCAGTGTTTTTTTCCAATGACTGTAACTCCAATAGAGGGGCCTGTATGTATGTTCAACACCCCTCTGGGGAAGCACAAATATGCATGTGCTTTCCAAAATGCAAATGTGGACCCGCTGGCTGCTGAGCTGACCCATTGTGGACCTGTCAACCTCTGCGCTTCCCACCACTGTGGCTCTCCTAAGAGTGTATAGCACTCCCACGGGTCCGGAACCTTTTGCTAAATAGCCGGGAATGCCTGCATGGGATCTGGGGGGGCCCAGTAGGCTGGTGAGTAACCCTGTGTGAGGTTCAAATCTACCCACTGGGTATTTGAGTGGTTCTTACCTTGTGTCTCTTCTGGTGAGGGTTCCTGGTTCCCAGATTCAGTGGCTTCTGTGAGTGTCTGAGAGAGAAGAGGAGAGCCCTGTCCAGGGACTTTTAATGGTCCCTGGGTATCTGGGTGAAACCCAGGGGGATCGAGTCACTCAGATTGCTGCTCAACGTCTTATAACTCTGTGGCTTTATGGCTGTTTTCCCTGAGTTCAAAATGCATTCATGCAGGCCGCTGCCATCTTGGATTCCCCTATACTTCATGCTTTTTCATTAGATGCCAGATGTTAAGGATTTGGCCTTGTTGGACAAGACATTTTCTTGTACTCATACACTTCTTAAGTTTTGTTCTCAGATGTAGTTAAATTGTTGTAAAACCACTGGATTTCTTGGGTCTGGTTTCCTTATATGTCAGACTTACTCCAAACAGTACTCCAGGTAAGTAAGGATAAATAGTCTTCCCTCTTATACAAGGATGTTTAGACTCTCTATTTAGAACTTCTCCCTGAGAAGAAGTATATTTTCCATTTTGGCTGGTGACAGTAGGTACTAACCGCTTTAAACTGCTCAAGCAGGGTTTTTTGGTTTGGTTTGGGGTTTTGTTGTTGGTTTTTTTTGTTTGTCTGTTTGTTTTTTTTCATTGTTTCAGTTTTCTTGGACACATATGTACTCTAGTGTTTTGCAGAAAACTAAAAAATACCACCAAAAGATCTTCAGTGTTCTATGTGTGCTACAGTCTCCTCTTTGATGCTCTAGTCTTCACAGTCTAGATTGTTAGCTGCCTCCCTCAATTCAGAAAGGCCACTTAGTTGGAATTTTCTTTCCCTAATATAACCCTGAGATATTCTGTAAGCAATAAACAAGGTCACCCATAGCTCTCAGGGAAACTCTTCGTTACTGGCTGATATGACTCGTCTTGACCAAAGAAGTCGGAAGTCAAAGTCTGTGGAATAACGCAGTCTGACTCAATACCTTATGCCAAGTTGTCTTGACTATTTTAGGGATTCCCTAAAAAGTGGTTTCTGTATGCCCTCTTCCATCAGCTGTGCACATCGACCAAGATCCAGTCTCACATGTAGTAATCCTTACCAATCCCAGAATTCTTTTCTTTTCTTTTCTTTCTTTCTTTCTTTTTCTTTTTCTTTCTTTTTTTTTTTTTTTTTTTTGGTTTTTTGAGACAAGATTTCTCTGTGTATACCTGGCTGTCCTGGACTCACTCTGTAGACCAGACTAACCTTGAACTCACAGAGATCCACTTGCCTCTGCCTCCCTTGTGCTGGGCATGTGCCACCACACACAGCAATTGCAGACAGCTATGAACTGCCATGTGGATTCTGGGATTTGAACCCAGGTCCTTTGGAGGAACAGCCACTGCTCTTAACCACTGAGCCATCTCTCCAGCCCCCAAAATTCTTATAGACATAAGCAAATTGATTCTAAAATGTATGTGGGAAAGCAAAGTAAGAAACCAAAAGTATTTATGAAAGGAAAAGCAGAATCTGGGAAGATGGCTCACAACCGCAGTGTTTATTGTGCATGCATGAGGACTAGTTCAGACCCCCACCACCCACGTAAAAACCAGGCATAGCAACATGCTCCTGTAACCCCAGTGTTGTGAGGGGTGACAATGGGAAGATCCAGGAAACTCACTTGCCAGCCAGTTTAGCCCAAACTGTAAGTTCTGACTTCAATGAAAGGCCCCTATCTCAAAAAACAAACAAACAAACAAAAAATGCAAAACAATACTAAAAGAACCCAAACAAACAAAAACAACAGATGGTGATGTGATTGAGAAAGACATCTTAACTTTAGCTTCTGCCTTCCATATGCACTGCATAAAGAGCATATCTGCACATCCACATACATATGTGTGTATGTAGACACCACACACACACACACACACACACACACACACACACACACACACTCAGAGAGAGAGAGAGAGAGAAGCAGAGCAAAGTTCAAGAAAAACATTGTAACCATGCTTATTGTAAACTTATCCATAATCATTGAAGACTGGAACTGATCTACTTACACTTCAATGGAGGAATGTGCAGTATGTGATACACTAATGTAAAAAATATACTTAGCAAAAGAAGAAAGAAAGGGATTGAACTGCTGATATGTGCAACAGGATAGATTAATCTCATCTGTGCCATGCCAAGGGAAAACAACATACACAAGTACAGGACAACTGAGTCCATACATATGACTCCCAGAAAAGGGAAACTATAGTGATGGCAATAGGATCAACTGTTGACAACAGATAGGACTTAGATAACATGTTGAAAATGAAAAGCTTCGTGAAGAAATGTTCTGGTTACCTTTAACTGTCAACTCTAGAGAGCCTAGAGTCATCTGACAGGAGAACCTCAATTAAGGAATTGCCTAGATCAGATCAGCCTGTGAGCTTGTCTTTAAGGGATTATCTTGATTGTTAACTGATGTAAGATGGACCAGCCCACTGTGGATGGTACTATCCCTAGGCAGGTGGTCCTGAAGTGTATAAGAAAGCTAACTGAAGAGAGAGCAGCTGTGAGCTAGCCAGCGAGCAGCATTCTCTGTTTTTCCTGTTGTCTTTCTTTAGCTGTGATATGAGTTCTTTATTCAGAGGTAATACTGTGTGGAATAGCAAGCAGATTTGCCTTCAAATTCCTATGTTGGATTCCTGCCTAAACTTCCCTCAGTGATACACCATGAAGTGGAATTGTAAGCTGAAACGAAACCTTCTTGCCACTGAATTGCTTTTGGCCAGAGTGCTTTGTCACAACTACAGAGAGGGAAGTAGAATGGGGCTTGGGAAGACCAGACACTAGAGAGCTATTCTGTTCCTTGTCTTTGATGGCAGTTTGTGACTCTTTGCATTTGCCAGAATTCACAAAGCTATATGCCAAGGAATGATTTACCATATGTAAATCAAAAACTTAAATTTGAAACCTATATACTAAATTTTGAAACACTTACCCCTTTCCATGACTAAGGCCCATGAACGTAGGCAACCAGTCATGTTCCCCAAGGGTAGAGGCAGGAGAGAAATATTCTCTTGGGATATAAAAAGACCCAGTGGAGGATGAGGAAAAGATTTACATACACTGACATTTGAGAAAAGTGTTCTATAACAGCTGGGTTTTGACTACTAAACAATCATGGTGCCCATGATGTCATGTGCTGTGAGCATATACACATCCCAAATCCCCTCTGAGGTTCAATGACAATCCAAGAAGCCATAAAATTTTAAGGAAAACCCCACTCATGAAACATGGGGAGCAATGCAATCATCGAAAGGAACAAAATTCAATTTAAAAAAATGAGAGCATGTAGAAAGTCAGAGAAAAGTTAAAGACATTTATCTCATACCCTCAAAGGGCTGAGAGAATATATTAATTCCATTTTTTAAAATGCAATAAGAAAGAAACAGCAAGCAATTAAGAATGTCTGGAAATTAAGCATAGCAAAGACAAAATAAAGCATATCAGAAGAGTTGGAAGATAAAGTGATACTTATTTTCTAGAAAGTAGAAGTGAGGCCAAAAAGAAAGAAAACTTCTGCAAAATTGCATAATTAATTCAAAACCCCACATCAAAATGAGTATAACAGAAATAGAAAATGAAAAATTAAAGATATTTAGACCATAAAACTACAAAATAATTTTAGAATTGAAATTATGTGCCTAAAAAATGAATGAAAAAGACCAACACAAAGTATGATTATAGGTATTTAAAATATCAGGGATTGGGCCACCAAGATGGCTCAGTCAAGAAAGGAAATTGCTGAATAAACCTGAAAACCTGTGTTCGATACTCGGAACCCACCGTGGAAGAAAAATTTGGTTATGTCTGGCAAGTTGTCCTCTGACTTTCACACAAACACTTTGGCATGGGCACATGCACATACATACACACATGCATACATACACACACACACATACATACACACATACACAGAAATACACACATACACACACACACACTTCCACACACAATAATAACAATAAAATATAACAGGAATTAAAGCCATAAGCTCTCAAAGTGAGCAGACTGTATGTAAATAATGGGAATGACATAATATGAAAGACATTAGAAATCATAAGGTCACAGAATAATGCCCTGAGAACTATGAGGAAGAGTTGGATCCAGATAACCCACCAAAGCATACACGCATGTAAACATGGTTTTTGGCATTCCGGGTCTCAGAAATGTTACTTGCCAATTTTCATTCACTGAATCTCAGAGAGCTACTGCGTGACATCACACAGGGGGAACCAAACTGGAATTAGCTGGTAACCTGCTGGTTTGCAAGTGGAAAAGGGCATAGTCCTGTAGGTTTCAGAGTTCTTGTGAAATGTCTGAGAGGAGTTTATGGTGGGAACATTTTTAAGAGTAGTAAATGAAACTGAAACAAATATTAATTCCAAGGAAAAATGTCTCTTTTAGGAAGAAAACTATACAGTAAGTTTTGTTCAGCAATGAGCAGCCAAAATCCTGACATGGATCAATAAGTTTATCAAGAATTATATGTAGCGAGATTATCATGTGGTTTTTTTCTTTCATCTTGTTTATATGGTGAATTACGTTGATAGACTTTCCTATGTGGAACCATCTCTGCATTCCTGGGATGAAGCCTACTTGATCATGGTGTATGATACTTTTGATGTGTTCTTGAATTCGGTTTTCTAGTATTTTATTAAGTATTTTTGCATCTATGTTCATGAGGGAGATTGGTCTGAAGTGCTTTTTCTTTGTTGGGTCTTTGTGTGGTTTAGGAATCAGGGTAACTGTACCTCATAGAATGAGTTTGGCAGTGTTCTTTCTGATTCTTTTTGGTGAAAGAGTTTGAAGAGTATTGGTGTTAGCTCCTCTTTGAAGGTCCGGTAGAATTTTGTGCTAAAACCATCTGGCCCTGGGCTTTTTTTGGTTGGGAGATTTTTAATGATTGTTTCTATTTCCTTAGGTGTTATAGGACTGTTTAATCTGTTAACCTGATCTTGATTTAGCTTCGGTAGGTGGAATCTATCAAGAAAATTGTCCATTTTGCTTAAGTTTTCAAATTTTGTGGAGGAGAGATTTTTAAAGTAGGACCTAAATATTCTCTGGATTTCCTCAATGTCTGTTATCATTTCTCCCTTTTCATTTCTGATTTTGTTTTTCTCCCTCTGTCTTTTAGTTAATTTGGCTAAGAGTTTGTCTATTTTGTTGATTTTCTCAAAGAACCAACTCTTGGTTTCATTGATTCTTTTTATAGATCTTTTTGTTTCTAAGTTGTTGATTTCAGCCCTAAGTTTGATGATTTCCTGCCTTCATGGGACCTCATGAAACTGAAAAGCTTCTGTAAGGCAAAAGACTGTCATTTGAACAAAACGGCAGCCTACAGACTGGGAGAAAATCTTCACCAACACCACATCTGACAGAGGGCTAATATCCAAAATCTACAAAGAACTCAAGAAATTAAATGTCAAGAAACCAAATAATCCAATCAAAAAAATGGGGGATGGAGCTAAATAGAGAATTCACAAAGGAGGAATCCCTAATGGCTGAGAGACACTTGAAGAAATGCTCAGCATCCTTAATCATCAGAGAAATGCAACTCAAGACAACTCTGAGATTCCATCTCACACCTGTCAGAATGGCTAAGATCAAAAGCTCAAATGACAGCACATGCTGGCGAGGTTGTGGAGAAAAGGGAACACTCCTCCATTGCTGTTGTGAGTGCAGGTTTGTGCAACCACTATGGAGGTCAGTCTGGTGATATCTTAGAAAATTTGGAACAGCTCTGCCTCAGGACCCAGCCATACCACTTCTGGGTATACATCCAAATGATTCCTCACCGAATCACAAGGAAGTTTCCACATCTACGTTCATAGCAGCTTTATTTCTAATAGCTAGAAACTGAAAACAACCCAGATGTCCCTCAACCGAGGGATGAATAAAGAAAAAAAAACTGTTGTACATCTACACAATTGAATATTACTCAGCTATCAGAAACAATGAAATTATGCAATTTGCAGCCAAATGGATGAAACTAGAGAAGCTCATCCTGAGTGAGCTAAACTGACTCAGAAGGATGCACACGGCATCTATTTACTTATAGTAGTATTTTAGCTACATAATACAGGATATCTATACTACAACCAACGTACCAAAGGGAACATGGACATAGACTTTTTTTCCTTTGTTTGTTTGTTTTTTAGTTTTATCTCCCTGGCAATGAGACACTTTTCACTAGTGGTACTGCCTTGTAGGCCCCCAGTGTATGAGGAGGCTCTTGGCCCTCATATGACTTCTGAACTGGGACAAGGGACTGTTATGTAGGGACACTCCACTCCAGAGGAGTGGCATGGAAGGGTTAGGGGGTAGAGGGTGGGAGGGAGGGAGGGGCTGGGAAGGGAGTAAATAGGACAATATGATGGAGATGTAACCTGAAGCAACAAGTAAATAAATTTATTTATTAAAAATGAATTATATGTAGAAAACTGTAACACTAATAGTTTTATTGAAATTTATAAATATAGTTGGAGGGTGGTGAAAGTGAACATTGACAAGTGGGTGATTTTAGGGGAATTCCACTGCTCATTTTCATATCAGAAATTGAGGTACTCATTCCAGGGGATTGTGAAGGAAGGGAAGAGGTTGCTTCTGAGAGACCCAACTAGGGGACAGGGGCACTTCATAAGAGTCATAATTAAAGAAGGAAACTCCACAAATAATTTACTCTGATAAAAATGTAATCATAATTTTAATTGCATGGGCACTGTAAGATTGTCAGTTTGAGTAGGAAGATACAGAACAATACAAAAACAAAAAACCAAAAATCAAAATAGCCTCCTATCTTATTTTCAAATCTGCTAGAGGAGAGAGCTACCCATTAGCTCCAAGGGAAGAAAAGATCCTCTGTATGGCTCTGCAGCTCAGAGTGACTTGGACATTATTCTTCTAAAATGAAGACATGGAATAAGAGTGCCTGTATTTTATTGTTTTCTTTCAATTCTTTTTTGTGTTTTTTTAAATAGTCACAGCACTTTAATGGCTGTAAGCTCATTTCCATAAACAACTAAGTCTCAGCCTGTATCATCAGGTTAGTTGTGACATTATGAAACTGCCAAATAAATGTCACCAAACACAGGGAAACCTGGAATCCAATTTCAGCAAAGTCAACTCTTAGATTCTCCAATAAAGAGTCTAGTCCTTTGAAAAGGTCCCAGAATGGCATCCCATGGCCGCAGCCCTCTGCAAAAGTTCATGAAGCTCCAATATTGAAATGTTTCATGAGCATTTAGTGGGAAGTAAATTTCATGGGTTCTAGAGCTAAATATTTTCAAGATCTCTGCAGGCGAAGAATTTCTGACTTTCTGACATCTGTTGCTTTATCCTGGCGTGCATTTCTATTGCATTTGTGCTCACTAAGTAAGTGTACAAGACCACAGATATGATTGTAATAGTTTAATACAAGTAAGCCAGGTAAAGAAAGGTTCCAAAAACTCTTGCCTGCAAAGGCTATGTAGGTAGATTTTTAAAAACAAACAAACCAAAGACATGTTCTTGGGCCAGCAAATGGCTCAGCAGGTAAGGACATTTGCCACCAATACTGAGGATCCAAGTTCAACTCCCAGAACCCACATGGTGGAAGGTGAGAACCAACTCTTACAAGTTTCTCTGACCCTCCACACATGTGCCATACATGCACGCACACACACACACACACACACACACACACACACACACACACTTGAACTAATTAGTGAATCAAAAAACTATTTAAAATTATTATTGGCCTATATTTAGGGGTATATCATGAGCTCATAATTATTCATACATACATATGTTCTATTTTTCTATCTTTTGCCCAATTCCTTTTTTCTTTCTAATATTTTGAATTGATTTTTGTCTTTGTGTTGTTCTCACTTTTGCTGATTCAGAAGATAAATTTCAAAACTGCATTTGTAGTCTTTGGCTAGTGACTTGTCCTCTACCACGGACTAAAAACCTAAATATTAGTCGGAGCCATTGTCCGCCTGCCAAGCAACATGAAGCCATAAGAGACCGTGGCCCAAACACTTGTTTTACAGTTCACATGCTGCCACGGCCCAGACTTTCTGCTACAAACTCCTCTTTGGGGCTTATTTGATGTCCCGCTACATATTTACAAATGTCAACATGGCTCCCAGATAAGAAATAGAATAACTATTGCAAATTCTGCTGTATTTTCATATAAATTCTTTCCATTTCATCATATACGTTTCTGTTTTTTTCCCCAAACACAGCCTTCACCCCGACTTGCATACTAGTCACCTTTCATTGCCTCTTAAAACCTCATTTTTACTTTTAATTACGTGCGTGTACCTAGGCGTGAGTATGTGCCTGTGAGTGCAGCTGTCTGTAGGAGCAAGAGGCATCGCATCCCTGGATCTGCAGGTCCAGGGGGCTGCCAGCGCTCAGAGCTCAACCCAGGTCCTTAGCCAGAGCAGTATGGGTGTGTGGTGGTTTGAATGACAATGGTCCCCTAGGTTCATATACTTCAACATTTGGTCCTAGTTGAACTGTCATGAAGGATTACAAGGGGTGGCCTTATTGGAAGAGATACGTGCCTGGGGCGGGGGCTTTGGGGTTTCAAAACCCACACTAACCTCCCCCTCTCTTTCTCTCCTCCACCAACCTGCTGCCTACAAATCAGGATGTACCTCTCAGCTACTGCTCCACACCAGGCTTGCCTACCTGCCACCGCACTCCCCACCACGATGATCATAGATCAACCCTCTAAAACTGTAAGCAAGCCTCCCTTTGTTCCTGCTCTGGTCACTCTCACAAACTGTTCTGCTGCATCTTGTTGCCATGGCAATTGTCACACTCTCAGGGGGCCCCTACTAAACTCTTGCTGTTGCTTCAGCTGCTGTTGGGTCCCCAGTCTGTCAATTCTGCCTCTTCTGAATCTGTCAGGGCAGCTACCACAGCAGCTGGCATTCTGCTACTGTGCCTACACTACAAAATCAAATAGATGATAGATAGATTAGATAGATAGATAGATAGATAGATAGATAGATAGATAATAGATTGACAGATAGACAGACAGATATATAATAAATTGACAGACAGACAGTTGGGTAGATGGATAGATAGATAGATAGATAGATAGATAGATAGATAGATAGACAGATAGTAGATAATAGATAGATAGATAGGTAGATAGATAGATAATAGATTGACAGATAGATAGACAGACAGATAATAAATTGACAGACAGACAGTTGGATAGATAGATAGATAGATAGATAGATAGATGGATGGATCCAGCTTGGAGAAGTCTTTCATTGGATCTGAGGTTCATGGAGTGAGGCAGCATAAAAGGGTGTCCCAGCTCAGGCCATGAGCTTCAGAGCCTGCTTAGGTAGCCAGAAAATGGTTTCTTTCACAAACGTTCTACAGCAAACGTTCATTTGCTGTTTACACCAGCTCCGGTACTTTCCCTTTTGCACCTGTCACAATAGTCCCACTGCTAGGCCACGAGGGGACATGTCCCATCTTGCCTAGGTGGGAATAAAAATCAGATGCAATCTTCTTAAAGCAGTGTTGCTGGGGCTAGACCCTCAGTAGCTGGAACAAACAATTCTGATCATTATGTAGCTTCCCCAAGGTGTTCATGCAGTGTTCAAAATACTGAGTGTTGGCCAATACTGCTGTCTGCTCGACTGACAGTCCTTATTTAAAATTTTTATTTTATTATTATGGTGTGTGTGTGTGTGTGTGTGTGTGTGTGTGTGTGTGTGTGTGTGTGTAATATGTGAATTGGTATTCATGCATGTGTATAGAGGGCAAGAGATGTCTTTATTGAACTGTTTCTCTCCTTCCACCATTATGTGGGTTTTGGAGATCAACTTGGGTTACGAGGCACATGTAACCCAAGTGTCTTTACCTGCTGAGCCATCTTCACTGGCCTTGGCAGTCACTTTGCTTAAGACAGCCAGAGTATCAAGAGAAAGCCCAAAAGCTTCCAATTAAGGAGTCAGATGGAGGAGGAGTGGATCTAAGGGAGAAGGGAAGTTGGGAGTACTGGGAGGAATGGAGGGAGAGGAAACTGTGGTAGGGATGTACTGAAAGCAAAAAAGAAAGAAAAAGAACATTAAGTAGTGTGCTTCCAACAAGAACACATTATTATTATTGATTTTAGTAGTGTAGGACAGCATTTTTACCAACGCTCAACTCTTTACCAGTATACTAGAGAAGAATGAGTCCCCTTAGCTCTCTACCTGGAAGGGAGATGTGCCCTACAGCTGAGGTAGCCACCAAGCCACTAAGAAGTCCCTTAATTGGAACATAGTAGTAGGGGCCACACTCACCAAGGGACTCAGGCTTGTCTTGGCTCCTGCAAATACAGCTGATGACACTTGTCTCAGAACGCCAGGAAGAAATCAAAAGGAACCAGAGCATGTGAAGTCTGGTACATAAAAAGGACTTGATAGATGTCAGCCTCTGATGACATCTTTTCTGTGTTTGACTGCTGTGTTCTCAGTATGACCTAATTTCAAGTGAAGATAAATGTATACTGAAAGGAGACATGTGGTATGGCTTGCCCAAAGCCTTTATCATCTGGCATGGACCACCCCCTCAGCATCAGCATCAGGGCCTCCTCAATTCAATATGCAAGACCCAGACTCATACATGTAGTGGCAGGATTCTGGCAGATGTGAGGATTTTTCTAGGTCAAACAGAAAGATGGAAACTATTGGCAAACAGAGTAGATCTGAGGCCCAGTCATGGGTAAACACCTGTGACAACATCTGCAGATAAATAGATGATATTTGGCACCTGTGTTGGCAACTTGACACAAGCTAGAGTCATCTGAAAGGAGGGAGCCTCAACTCAGAAAATGTCTCTGTAAGATCCAGCTATAAGACATTTTCTTAATTAGTGATTGATCGGGGAGGGCCTAGCCCATTGTGGGTGGTGCCATCCCTGGACTGGTGATCCTGGGTTCTATAAGAAAGCAGGCTGTGCAAGTCATAGGGAGAAAACCAGTAAGCAGCATTCCTCCATGGCCTCTGCATCAGCTCCCGCCCCCAGGTTCCTGACTTGAGTCCCTGTCCTGATTTCCCTTGATAATGAACAGTGATACAAAACTGTAAGCTGAAATAAACACTTTCTTCAACTTGCTTTTTGGACACAGTGAATCCTGGTAGCAATAAAAATCCTAACTTAAACAGCATCTGAGTGGGATCAAATGGCAAGAAGGGAGTACCGGTATAAGGTCAGCTCCTGGAGAGGTTTATGCCAACTGGAGGTTTGGAGTAATAGGTGCTTCATATAGGGATTTTAGGATTTCTGTCAGTACTTCCCTGGGGCATTTATTTATTTATTTGTTTGTTTAAAAAAGAATGTGATCCTAGAGAAAAGAGTGGGCTCTAGTATCTCAGAAAGGGCTCTTCATCCATTCTATCTTGAAGCCTTTGTTTCTGGATCACATGGTGATCTTGTCCCTCTGAAGAGAAAAGGGAAGACAGGAAGAGGCTGGGGATGCACCAAATCCATTATGAGTTGCCTCTGAACCACCTGGGGAGGACAGTCAGTGTCCTCACTTCCTCCCAGGCCGAACCCTCTGGGGTTTAGATCAATGATACTATGAATAAGTGTTTGACAAGTCACCAAGTGACTCACAAGCCTTAGAGGAAGGCAGGAGAGGAAATGTCACCCAACGATGTCATTCTATGAGGTTTTTGAGTGTGGAAGAGGATCCTAACTCTGTTACCACTTCAGTAAATATTTTCTGAACTGGAAGGCCATCCCTAGATTCCCAAACTACCATTAAATAGAATCCAATCTCTTCTGGTAGGAAGCCAAGGCAAGGACGATGCTTTCTAGTCACAAAAGCCAAAGCAATGGAAGCAATGGAAGTATGACAATATACTGTGTCATTGAAAAGGGATAAGAGATGGAGCTCCCTTCCTTACCCACTCTCCTTTTCCACCACATCCAACACAAAAAATGAAAGTTCCTGAGGACTTTTGGAAACTTCTATTCAACTAAGTCAGGCAGGCAACAAGAATGAAAACTAGAAAGGATTAGTATAGCCCAGGTGACCCAGGAAGATGGACCTATGACAGAGTAAAACCAAACTAGAATTTTTGTTGGCTTTACATACTCAGAGCAGGCGTTAGAAATCCATAGGAAACTATAGCCAGCTACTGCTGGCCATGGATGTTCTGGCCAGAGTATGAATCAAAATTGGTAATGGAAATCAATTAGTGGGGGGTTGTGAGTTTTAAATGCTGCTGGCATGGACATGTAGATTATCAATTTAATGCAAAGATTCAAAAGATAAAGACTAAAGCCCACTTTTCATAAGCTTCTCAAAGGCTCTACCCACAGGACTGACTGGCTACAGGACCAGAACTGTGGAGAGAGTCCCAGAAGCCACTGAGCTTCCCTGCTATATGCCCCTGCCAATATGGCTGTCCCAAGTGCCTTAGGAGTTTGTGGTAGGATCCTTGGATGATCCCCACTGAGGTCACCTAGGACTCTGTTTTATAGTCTTGTCATGGGGAGAGTGATGTACATGCTGTGTCTGCTCATGCAGGTGTGGGTGCAAGCTCCCATGTGCATGCACACAGAGATCAGTGCATGACGTCATGTGTATTCCTCTCTCACTCTAAGCTTTGTTCTGTGGAGACAGGATCTTACTAAATCTGAAGCTCACTGTGTGGGCTAGGGAAGCTGGGGAGCAATCTCTTGGGATGTGCCTAACTATGGGCACACTCTCCTCAGTGTTAAGGGTACAGGCATGTGTGACCACGCTCAGCTTTTATATGGGCACCTGGGATTTGAACTCCTTGTGGTTGCATAGCAAGCACTCTTACCTACTGAGCCATCTCCATTCTGTCTGGACTTTACAGATGCCACCCCTGCTTTATGGCTTTGTTCTCTCACTCTCTAGCCTGGGGTTTCTTGTTCTTACTGCCATTAAAGCTCATAATATACTAAATGCTTTCATGAAGAATTTATAAATGTTTCTGAGGAACATAAAAGAGTAAAATGTCATTAACGTGAGGTGTTTGTATGAGTTCTGAGAATTTCGTGATGTTTTCATGGTCAGGAGCCCTGGGCCATGGTTCATGACCATTCTTCATATCTGCCAGTTTAGAAAACTCTGCCAAGTAGCTTCTGTGACATGGGGAGATCATGACCATGCCTAGTAGATGACACCCAATTACAACAGTTCTCACTTGACCTCTTGACCCACAATTCTTCACCTCATGGAATTTCTAATAAATATTAAGATTTTTTTTCTAGATTAGCTGGTCAAAATTCGATTTACAGCTGTACAGCAAACCTGAACCAAATTGTGAGAGTCTCTTACAAAAGTAAATTATCATGAATGAGGCAGAAGACTCTGAAATGTTTGCAGAATTTCCAGAAAGAGTGAGTGAAGATGTGGCAACTTGAAATGGTGTTATTATTCTTTCTACTTTGAGCTAGCACACTGTTGATGAGCCCCTAAAAGCATGCCGAGGCCTAGCTAGCAATGCTCATATAGCTTTCTAATGTGCAGAGTTATACTCACAGGGACAGGATTAGCTGTACTCAAGCCTGCTAAGAATTCTTTCTCACTTGGAGAATGAAGGACTCTGCTTGAGCTACAGTGCTGGAAATAGAGGCAACTTATTCTCAATGGGCTTCTCATTTTAAGCAAGATAATGTGTTTCTGAGCAGTTGAGTGGAAAAAAGAAAGTGATGTAAGACCAAAGAATGTGAAAGTAGAAAAGACAAGTCTAAATTATCCAGTCAGAATTATATCTTTCATTTCTTGGATTTGGATAACTCCACAGGAATTTCTCTAGGCCTTTCTCTGCCTTAGACCAGAATATGTTTAATATATCAAAAAGACACAGTTACTGAAATACCCACCTAACAAATTATCTCCACTTACAAGTACAGTACTCATATATCTTAGATTTTTCTGAGGAAATCCCATTTTGAATTTATTCCATCCTATACTATGAAGGCAGCACAGTTAATAATGAATCAAACACAATCCTTTATTATTCAATTTAGATATTAGAAAACATCTATGGCTGGACCACATGCTCTGATTTAAGGCTAATAAAATATATTACTCTGAATCCTCACAAAATGTCGTAATGACATCCTGCCATGTTTATAATGCATGAGAATCTGGGCTAATTTAGCTTAGATTCACAGAAGCATTGGAATGTAAAAGTGCTTGTAAGACAGGATAATTTATCCTCCTCGCTCAGGTAGATAGTCACATATGATCCTCCCAAGCTGATGAGAATTTATCCTGCTTCTAAGGATGGACCAAAAAACAGACCACAAACCTCTTTGAATAGCCATTTTCTGAATGAGAAAAAAAATGTCCATATCCAATTATTCCACACAGGGGGATGCTTTACCCCATCTGACTGGCAAGAGGGTCAAAAGGTCCACACTGGGGGATGCTTTACCCCATCTGACTGGTAAGAAGATCAAAAGGTCCACACTGGGGGATGCTTTACCCCATCTGACTGGTAAGAAGGTCAAAAGGGCAAAAACTGGCTCCCTACTTTAGTCATTGCTGAAGTCATCAAAGTGATCGTGTATCCTATGAGTGAGCCTGTCATCATACAGAAAACCATGCCTATGTCCCCACTGTGTCTTTTCTCTCACTTCACTCTCTCCCAAGGTTGCTTTCACTGCTATATAACTTAGAGGTTTCTGAAGCCATCCAAACTCAGTGAAGAAGTTCTGTGACATCATTAAATTAGTCTCTGAATGTCCACTCCATATTCTTCCATTACTCTGGAAGAGCCTGCTTCTACACTGTGTACTCATCAGACACTGTGAATCTCCCACAAGTGGTGTTCAGGGATTAGGAGGTAGAGCTGACATTATTTCTGTCTTCTGTGAAAAGCTCACTCCTGAGACCTAGTCAGATGGTGCAGTAGGTAAGAGCACCTGCTGCACAAGCATGAGGATCTGAGTTCAAATCCCAGCACCCACACTAAGAAACTGGACTAGTCTACATGTGTGCCTGTAACCTCAGTGCTGTGGAAGTGGGGAGAGCAGGTAGAGACAAGAAAGTCTCCAGAGTTTGCTGGACAGTAGCCTAACTCTAGTTGCAATGAGAGACCCTATCTCAAGGGATATCATCCTCTGATATATATATTTATATATAATTCCCCCACATGTGTACATATAATATACATAACACACACACATGCACACACACACCACAAAAATGCCTACCCCCAACACATAGAGTTCTTTTCAATGTTCATGCCTTCTTACCATAACACTTCTTTTGTTTCCTTTGCATTGCCTTTGAGATTCTCCTAGCATCTTCTATTCATTAATAACCTCTGGCTCATGGGCCTGCTTCCTTTCCCAAATCTTGCAATATTGTTCATCATTAATATAGATGGTCCATATAATACCTTATTTCTCATGACCATGTGCGTTTTGTTTGTTTGTTTTTGTTTTTCTTACCATGGTCTCTCTCTGGATCTTGAGTCAATACTGTCCCTCAGGAGCCTTCAATTCCCATTTCTACTCTTGAACATAATTTACGCCTCTGAGTCCTAGACTGCAGCTTATTGATTACCTGAACTTCTTCCATGCCAGTTCCCTCTTTGTTCACACCAGGATTTTGTAATGACTACTTGGGACACCATACTCCTGAACTTGCTAGGATCCACCTTTTCTGATTTTATACTCAGACAAAGAAATTTCTAGAGCTACAGTTTAGCACCTTCTCAGAGTCATGAACTTTAATCCCAGTTATAACCTCAGTCTTGCCTCTGGAAAATTCTGTCCCTTATCATTGGTCAGTCCCCAGACTGTCATTTCAAACAAGTTCTGCCTGCCTTTTCACATCTTCCAAGCACCTGCTTATCTTTTACTCTCTCTATTTGGTAGGTACACCATCAATTACTACTTGGAGAAAATTAAATCTGCTGATGGGACTTCTCTAAGGCATCCTTTCCCTTTATAAATAAATACTTCCTTCACACACATTCTGTCTTCCTCTCCTTTATCCCAGATATGAGCTCCAGCTGTGTGTCTGATGTCACAACAGGACCTTGAATCATCCACCACCCTATCACGCTTTGTTTGCAACCAGTCTATATTCCTTACCATGGCTGATTGCAACCTTTCCTCTGCACTATTATTCACTGTGCTATGTTCTAACAGGAAGGTCCAGTCTTCCACCCAGGAACCACATACATTTTGGCACATTTGTAGATGACAAGATCATGTAGTAACATCAAAAGTTAGACCTTCTTGGGAGCTTTGTGGATAAATAAGGGATCCAGTCTTGCACGGAATGTAACTTCAATTAGTGAAAATGAAAATCCAGTTAGTACTAGCCACTCTGCAGGCTCCTGTAGCCAAAATGTCAGCTGGATTTGATGCACAGATGTCAACGCATTTTTTGTTGGTGAGGGAAGTTCTATATAGGAACATTAATTCAGAACATGGATGCTCCTGCAAAAGAGATCACATCCAATGACCTTCTAGGTATGTGTGATCCAGCCAGAATACAGACACAGTTTTAATCCCAGGAAACAGAGGCCAGCAGATCTCTGAGTTCAAGGCCAGCCTGGTATATAACAAGTTTCAGTCAAAGAAAAACTTAGGTCCAGGTGTGGTGGTACACACCTTTAATCCCAGCACTCAGGAAACAGAGGCATGCAGATCTCTGAGTTCTAGTCGGTTCTGTTCAGTCAGTTTGGTTGAGTCAGTGAGTTGAGACACAGTACAGTGGTGTTGAGTTTGTGGGAGTTCAGCTCATGGAATTCAGAGGCAGTTTCACCAGGAGAGTTTTATAGAAACAGGTTAAAGAGAAAACAATCTAGACACTGGTGAAGGCAGAATGAGCCAGAGAATGAGAAGGAGCCTGAAGATCAGAATGCTAGAGTTAGTCTGAGGCCAAGCAGAGAAATTCAGTCAGAGGCTAAGAGAGAAGCCAGATTAAATCAGTCAATCTGGAAAGGAGTTTGAGCAAGAACAGCTGAGTTGAACCAGCCAGCCAGAGTTCAGAAAGAACAAGAAAGGGTGAGCTTATTCAGCAGTAAGTCTCAGAGGCTGAAAACATTGTAGGCCTAGATTAGAGTTCATGGAGGCTACAATCTTCCAGGAGTAGGCCTAGGTTAGCAGACAGAGGCAGTAAACTTCTGAGATGAAAATTAAACCAGGTGAATAAAAGTAACTTTTACAAAGTTCTCTTGGACAACACTGCTCACTTTGTGAAGTATCTTATTTCTCTGAAAGTCCAAAGTTTTTCATGTCTCTGGCTCCCAGCACAAGGCAATGTGACCACTGTTTCTATGTATCAGCATTAACTCTGGCCTCCTATGCATACTAATATGTGGAGACTCATTTCCAAAACCATCTTTTGGGTTTCGCTACAAATAAACAGAAAAATCCTTAACATATGTATTTGTCTTTATATGCTATCAGCATACCAGTAAATTACTATTGTCATTTTCCTGTCTAGGTACAATGGAAGAACACAGAGAGATACAGGTGAGGAAAAGATACAATATACCTTCAAGGAAAAGTATTCACTTCCAACATTCTAATCTTCCCAAACCCTAGCACAATACAGAGAGAAAAACAATTTTCTTTCTTTCAAGATTGTTATAGAGTCCAATTTTATGTGTGTTTGAATGTTCATGTATGTATATGTGCACATGTTTGGGGATGCACATGTATATATGTGTACATATATGTGGAGACCAGAGTTCAGATATTATTCCTTAAGTATTGCCCATCTTGTTTTTTGAGACACAATCTCTCCTTGGTGAGGAGTGTATTAAATAGGCTAGACTTGCTGTCCATCAAGCCCCGGGGATCCTGTTCCTAGCTCTCCAGTGTTGGAACAAGCAAATACCACCACACTTGGCTTTTTTCCAGAGGGTTTGGAGACCAAACTTGGGTCCTAATGTTTGCAAGGCAATCATTTTACAAACTGAGTCATCTCCTCATCCCCTATTTTTCAGAGAAACTATAACAAACTTCCTAATTGTATTTGATATAACATTTTATTGTACCCAGAACATAATATTATCTTTTGGTACAGAGAATACATGGATGTTTGACCACACACATATGTTACAGAGAAATCACAGCAAGAAAACATTTAAAAAGTGAATATACTCTCTGCCCCTAGAGGCATTGCTGATGTGGTTGCTGTGTCACATGTGCATCAGTAGGTGGCAGAGAGGAGAGAGGCTATGTCTGCATTCAGTGTCCTGATCTATGAACATCTGAATGGATAGTAACCTAACATTCCAGGAAAAAAGCGAGTTGAAGAGCAACACCAGTTTGGTGCTATGGGGCCCAGACAGGGAGCTAGACTGACAACCACTAGTTCAGCATGAGGCAAGCACCAGATGGAAGACAGGAAGCAAGCCAGAGACTAGAAGAACCCAACCCTGCCTGGCCCTGGATGTGGCAGTTGTTGGTGAGCCAGTCTCAAAGTTGTGAGTGGAGGAGAGCCAGCCCTGCCTTTTGTCTATTTTGTGGTAGTGTTGGAGAGGGAGAGATCCTCTCCCTTCCCTTTTGCCCTCACCACCAGTGGTGAACAGGAGATCTGGCCCCAATGGATCATAAGAGGAGGAGAGCTGTCCCTCCCCCTCACAGGATGCAGCACCTGGGAGAGCAGGCCCTGCACCTTCCCTGGGCACCATAGTACAGCTGGTCCTGGATGTGGGAGCTGTGGGTGAGCTGGTCCTAAGGGATTGGTCCCAAGACTGTGGGGGAGCCAGTCTTGCCTTTTGTCTGCTTTTAGGTGGTGTTGGCAAGAGAGAGATCCCCTCTACTCTCTGATGCCCTCCCCACAGGTAGCAGGGCAGAAAGTTGGCCCTAATGTGTCATGAGAGCAGGAGAGTTGGTACAACCTCTTACCTGTTACAGCACTTGGGAGAGCAGGCCCTGCATCTTATCGAGGTAGCACAGTAGAACTGATCCTGGATGTGGGGGTTGCAGGACCAGAATCAGGGCTTTGAGTTGGCCCATCCCAACATCTACCCCATGGATGAACTGCTGGAGTACATACATAAAAAGCCATTTCCACAGACCCAAAACTACAGGATCTCCATGACACAGAGAAACAACAGTATATCCGAGAGGAGTTCCAGTGAGGTTCCAGTATTGACAAAGTAGCAAAAGCTAGAGGCCTCATAGCAGACCAAGGAGTCATGAACATGTGCAAGCAAAAAAGGTGTGGACAAAAGGGAATATTGTGGGAAACACTATGACACACTACAGCTTCCACAATGAGATTATTTTTTATGTTGGGAGAGGTTTCATGGGTGGAGGGTGGGTCTGAGAGGAGGTGGGAGATGAGAGCAAACAGGGTACATGATGTGAAATTCACAAAATAAAAAAAAAGAAAAAAACCTCTACTCAAGTTTACCCTAGTTAAGACTTTTGTTGTATGCCTTCATTCTTTTGTGCAAAGTGAATCCTTAGGAGACCTGGAATGCCACCATGTAAATATAAATGTTTAGAAAACATATTCCAAACTCGTGTATCAAGTTTATGATCATTGCTGACCACTTGGCATTAATGTCAGGACTAGAGGAAGAGAGACTGGAGACTCTAGTTCTGCCATCCACTGGCTGTGAGCCTCTGTGCTTTGCTTAGCTCAGGAGCCTCTGTCTCTCTAGGATCTCATCAGATCACCAGAATACATTCTTTCCAGACTCTCTTTTCTCTCTAAAAGCAACACAATGTGGGGTTAGGGCTGGAAGAAAGACATTTCCTGACACAATCAATATTTTCTCCATTTCATGTTAAGAGTAAAGTATTTCCAGCCATAAGTTTCCCACACCTACAAAATGTCTATACTTTCATTTTTTTATGCATAGAATTCTGGAGACTTTGTTACCTAGAATTCAGGAAATAATGGTATAGATATAGGTCATCTAGAGGAGTAATATATGGATACGGGAAATGAAGGGATGTGGGAAGAGCAGTCTGCAGGGAAGAATCCACAGGCTTCTTTGACCTCATTAAAACCAGTGGCATCACCACTGCCTTAAAGCAAGTGGAATGTCCTTTAGTCTGGAGCTCACCTTACCATTCACCTTGCTTTACTGTTGTATGTACCTGTAGCATGTTTCTGACATGCTACCCTTCAAACTGATTACAACTATCCAAACACTATTTGTAAGTATAATTTCAAAAGCATTTAAGTGAATTCAGTGGCCCCTCCTAAGAGTTGGACCGCAGGCATAAAAGCTAAGCTCCATCTGGCATGTTTAAGGCAAACAGGTTCGCTGTGAAATGCTACTTGGTTTACAATTTTTCAGTATTAGGCTGATCAATAAGTGTAGAAAAGGACACAGTCCAAGGTGGAGAAAAGAACATTTTTCTCTTGTAATATGAAACTTATAATTATTTTAAATGTGTGACTTGGTGAGCTTGGAACCAGTTCACTTCCAAGTGAAATAAAAATAAATGAAAATTGATGATGCAATGGTTCAGTGATGAAAAAACTTATTATAAATTGAGTACGTCTCTCTAATCTAAGCAGTACAACTTCTAAGGGTGTGTATGTGTTTGTGTGCGTGTGCATGTGCGTGTGATATGAGTGTGTGTGTGTATGTAAGAGTGTATGTATAAGAGTGTATGTGTAAATACGAGTATGTGTGAGTGTGTATGAATATGTGAGTGTATGCATGTGTGTAAGAGTGTGCATATAAGATTGTGTGTGAGTGAGTGTGTATGTGAGTGTGAATATGGGAGTTTGTGTAAGAGTGTGAGTATTTGCGTGTGAGGGTTGTGTGTATGTTGCATGCACATCTCTTTGCTCATGTTTTCAATTTAAATACCATTGTGTGGGACAGAAAATGACTCAGTGGTTAAGAGCACTTACAGCTCTTGCAAAGGACCTGAGTTCACAGCCCAGCTTCCACATGGCAGTTCACAACTGGGTGAAACTCTAATTCCAAGGGATCTGTCATCTTCTGGCCTCTGAGGGGACGAGGCATGGACGTGGTGCACATATATACATGTGGCAAACAAATCCACATAAAATTGAAAAAAATTTAAAAAGATGTTATCATTCAGATCATTATTATTTCTTTCAAGACAAAAATAAAGGACATTTCAGTATGTGTTATAGGCGGCTGTATTTAAAAAACATTTTATTCAGCATGTTTATTTAAGGACTACTAATACACAAACTACACTTACACTCTATATTTCCATTCTCTCCTATAAATAAATTAAATAAATAATAAGAATCATCTTTTAAAATGTTTTGCTTGCCACTTGTCCATGAAGATAAATCATGCTGGATTTATCAAGGTATTGGAACTATACCTCTATTCCAAAGAAGAGAATAATCTGACTGGGGTAACTGAGCAAAGACATTATTAAAGAAAATGGTATAACTGTTGCCTTGAATTCTTTTCCAGTTGTAATAAAATACCCAGCAAAAGCAATTCAGGGCAGAATGGGTTTATTGCAGTTCACTGTACAAGGGTAAGGGCTGTGGCAAGGTAATGGCAGTGACATTAAGGTGGTAGGAGCTTGAAACAGTTGACCACCTTGTTTCAAGGAGGGAGGGAGGAAGTGAGAGAAGAGAGGAAGGGAGAAGATAGGAGGATCTTTTTGAGTTTGAAACCAGTCTGATCTATATGATGAGTTCTGTGTTGGTCAGAGTTACATAATAAGACCTTGTTCTTCCAAGCATCACCCCCAAAAAGAAAGCAGAGAAAGACAAATGGTAGAGTTCATCAGTTTTCTTCATTTTAAATGGCTCTGGATCACCACCCAGGGAATGGTCCTACACACTGTTAAGACAAATGTCCATATCAATTGAATTCCTTGGGTTGGAGAGATGGCTCAGCCAGGAGAAACTGGGCTCACAGCCAAAAGGATGAGTGAATTCCTCACAGACATTCTCAAAGGCTGACGTTAATCTAGAAAATCCCTCACAGGTTTTTCTGAAGGTTTATCTCTTAGGTCATTGTAGATACCGTCCAGTTAGCAATTGACACTAACCATTATGTGTGCATTATTTCTTCTCTGTAGAAATGCTAACAAATCACTGTCATAGAGAATATAGACATGTGTACACATGTATGTGCATGTGTGTTCTGATATAAAAACTGATGCTGATGTTCATTACTGTAGGGAAAAGTAGGAATAAGGGGTAATCACTTCATGTGTTTTTTTTAATATCTGCTTTAGTCCCACTGTTGTGACAAAATTCCCCGCAGAACAACTTCAAAGAAGGAAAGATTTATTTCAGCTCATGATTTCAGAGGTCTCAATCATCCATGATCAGCCAGCAAAAATATCACAGCAGGGTGTGTGTGGAGTGAAGGCTTGGATTATCACAATAATAGACATTTGACCATTTCTTAGCCACTAAACAAGTCAGGCTCTCTGAAACAAAGAAAATATTATTGGACCTTCAAGATGTCCTTGCTTTTATTTTCTGCTAAAACTTTAGTATGCAAGTAGAGCACACCCAAATGCATTCCTGTTTAACTTCTGAAACATGAGCTCATGACCTCATGGTAAGAAATTACCCCAGATGGAGGGACACACTTATCTTTCCTTTTTATATTAACTTTGAACTGAGCATGCTCACAAGGTACTTTCTAACTGACCATGCTCATGAATGGATCACTCCTATAGAAATATGTCTGATCTCACAAAATACAGTCCTCTTGCTTTCCTTGTTTGAGTAGAGCATTGCTTTGGAAATAACTTCCACACTGTCCTGACCTCCACTCCTTTATGTCTCCGTTGTGCTCGCTTAGACTTTATTTTCCCTTCCTTCACAATCCATTGTGTATGTCAGATACACAATTGTGAAGGATGCTGATTGTGAAGGATGGGAAAACTAATTCACCAAATTGGTGATATGTAAAGGGAACTATGGTTTTACACCCATTGCATGAATAGGATTATGATAGCAGCTACACATTCTTATGCCCTACTTTGGGTGCATTTGAATTAATTAATTTTCCCTTTTTTCATTATTTATATAAGATGTTAGTTGTATATTACTTAGTTTTGGAGTTACATGACAGTAAGGTAAGCTCATGGCTAGTCTAGAAAAGGCATGAGCCTTGCCAGGTATGGACACAGCATCTGATGGGATGTAGGGCTTTTCTTTGTGAGAAAGTGTGGATGTTGCATAGCTTATGTAAGACTAAGTTGTTGCCATGGCTTTCCAGAAGGTTTCATGTGCACAAAAACCTGGCTATGAACATTTAGTCGAGAAAAGTGTTCTGCAATAGGTAGTCTGACTCTCAACCTCCCGTTTTCTTTCTCCTTCTGAGAAATACTAAAATTCCTTAAACTCCATTTTGCAGACTCCCTTGCTGATAAGTGTCTGAACATAAATTTAGCTCTATCAATTAGCTGTATATCCGTGAGCTTTTGCTGAAGGTGGAAGGGAACCGCACACCACCTTTTGCCACAGTGCAGGTAAATGAGAAGCTCTAACTGGAAAGGGAGTTTGCAGTGGCCAAACTTTGCCAGTCACCTGGCTTATAGCGATGGGTAGTGGTAGAGGCTGTAGCAATGGATAGAATAGTCACATGCTCCTGGGAACATCTCAACAGTTGAAATGGAAGCCAACAGCACATCCCAGCTTCCACATGTCCAACACTTATTATTGTTTTATCAAAATTTTATTTCATTATTAAATCCTTAACACTTGGAGCAGGTTTATCTCTGACTTTTTTACCTGCTCTTGAGACTCTTTCCCTCCTATTAGGTTGCCTTCCTTGTCCAGCCTTGATATGAGGGCTTTTGTCTTGTCTTTTTGTATCTTGTTTTGTTCTGTTTGGCTGTTATTTCTTGGATTTCTTGCAGGCCTTCCCTTTTCTGAAGAGGAAACAGAGGGTGAGTGGATCTAAAGAAGAAGGAATGTGGGGGAGCTAGGAGGAGGAAACTGTGGCTGGGATGTAGTATATGAGAGAAGGATTTATTTTCAATAGAAGAAGAAGAAGAAGAAGAAGAAGAAGAAGAAGAGGAGGAGGAGGAGGAGGAGGAGGAGGAGGAGGAGGAGGAGGAGAAGAAAGAAAACCATATACTACTGTTCATACACTGAAATAAAAGGCTAACTATGTATAACACAAAGAAACACTTGCCTGAGTACAAGAAAAGATGCATAAAATATTGTTTGTGATATCTACAACAGTAATGACTTTCACGTCTAAAAATAAGAAATCATTGAATAACATGATATATTTATACTATGGTATACATCCGTTTAAAACAATGAAGTCAATTTATGTTGCTATTAAAGTCCTATAACACATATTGGTCAGTCCTTAAAAGGGAAGTTACATAATAATTTGTTCCAAATTCATAGCAGTAATAGCCTCTTCAAAAGACGTTAGGATGATAGCTCATGATTCGAGAAGACTTCAGTTTTATGTCTAATAATTAAACATTTAACAATCAGAATAATATCCCATATTACTGGATGACATCAAATATAGTGTGAATTTTAAAATAATGATTGATTCTGAGTATAAAAATAAAGCAACTATAAACACTGAGAAATGAAAAATAAAAGCAAAGAATTTCAAAAATTACGGGAGCTACTTAGATGAATATCTAAAGGCTTCATAAACTGGTTGTAAACTCCCATATAAAGTATCTAAAGGAAAAAGACAGGAGAAAGGCATGATACACACAGACTTTTATCTTTGCAAATGAGGGAGAGATGATGTGGAGAACATAGATTTTGTTTTCTTGAAAATAAAACAGAAATTTAAGTTTAAATCGTTTGCTAATGTAAAGAAAATCATTGATAAAAATAGAAATTGATCATGTAAACTTTCAAATCACTAGGGAAAAGGATCAAAGAAATTTGGTCCATACAACAAATCCCAGAAGCAAAGGAAATAGGGGTAAAGTAGAAAGAGATTTTTCTAAGAAGGGTAAAATACTAGAATTGACTCATAAGCTGAGGAAATTTGATATGATAAAAATTATAGCAAGAAATAAACTAAAATATTAATAATAGCAGTAAGGGGAAAAGGCTGTATACTCACATCTCTCTAGTCATGGGAGGTTTGAAAAGTCATTTATTACCTGTGTAATGATAAAAGAAGGGAAGATTTAAATATTCCTCATTAATTTAAAATTATTATTGCTTTATTTATTTATATTAAGAAATTAGAGTTGAAAACAAGAAGACACTTGAACAACAAAGATCAGTGTTGTTCATAAACACAATTGTAAATGCTCATACAAAGTATCATTATGCTAAACCCAATGTGACATTAATCCAAACTTCAATTATTTCCAGTAATTCATGACAGAGACCAATTTACAAATTCACTTATGTAATGAACTACTCAACTGTATTTAGTAAGAAAAATCAAATGTACCGATGATTCTCACAACTTTATTTGATAAAATTCAACATCCAACCTTTAGGGAACAAAAAAATATTGAAGTAGATTGAGGAATAGGAAGGTATGTATGTTCTTGCTGCAGTTAAGAGAATCTATTAAAAATAATTAAAACCAATATAATCAATAAAAGGCATTAATGGTAGCTTCCCTGAAATTCCCTACAAAGATTAAAACAAAAGATCAACCTTTGTTGCTTCATTCTGAAATTACCAAAACCAAGGCAAAAAAGATATATAAAAATACAAATGAAAAAAAATGCAGAGAATAAAAATCAGAGGTCAGCTGAGTGCCAAGACATAAAAGGTACATACACCCTCTCCTGGATTCTGAAGGGACTTGTACACACATGCCACAGATTCATAGGCACACATACACTCACACACTCACACACATACACATTATATGTATGTATGTATATTTATATATGTGCGTGTGTGTGTGTGCGAGCGTGTGCATGTGCATGTGTGTGGATTTAAGTAGTTTAAAGGTTAGTGTGGCATTTATAGCTGGCATATAAACAATGAGGTAGTTAAATAGTGATTTTTTTGTTAAAAGTATAAATTAGCACCCTGAACTGTGATGTGCACAAAAATTAAAATATAGAAGCCATAAAGTAATACTGATGAATATTAAAATTGTTAACTCAGAGATGCCTTGTTGGCTACAACGAAAGAAAAACAACACTATAGTTGTAAACTAAACTACAAAATAAAAGATACCTTTTCACATGTAAAATGAGGCATTTTGTGCTGTCTGAAAAAGGACAAAACTCATCTATGGCCATAACACCCTGAATGCACCCGATCTCCTCTGGACAAAACTTGGAAGCAGGTAAGTAACAACCTAGTTCTGCCAAGACAAGGTAGGCAAGTCTTTCATAATTCCTGCTTTACAATTAATGTCTGTCAGAGATACTGGGCCAAAAGGCTGAAGATAGATGCTCTAATGTATAGAGAGAAATTGGGGACTGTCCAGGCAGCCAGTTGTCTGTCATTTCTGTTTTGGAAGCTGTTTGCTCTGCACTTCCTGTTTATTTAGCTATATTTATCCTTCTCAGGTTTCAGATGTGGTTGAAGACTACAGAGTTATAGTCTCACAGCTAAGTTTTAAGTTGTTTAGGAATAAGGAGGATGTTCTAGGTCTAAGAAGATGTCTTTAAGTGTGTAATGCAAGTTAGAATGGAAACTGAGTTAGGTATAGAACTTTAAACTCATCGAACATATGGACCTGACATTGGGAATATATGTTATACCTTATAATTTTCATAACTACTGCCTAATTGTTCTTATTGTTTTCTATTATATGTATTGTTACAAGAAAAAGAGCCTTTTAATGTACTAAAAGGGGGAGTTGCTGGGGGGTAAAGATACACCTCAAATTTTTTTAAAAAGTAGATAGGAGGAGAGAGGGAAGAAGGTAGGAGGATAGGACTGGGAGGGGGAAGAGGGAGTGCAGTCTGGTTGAGATGTAACTTGAAGAAATAAATAAATAAATGTTGGGGGAAACAAGGCATTTTGAAGAAGTCTTCAGGCTCTGGAACCATGGCTCTTCATATATCCTAAGTATGCTTGTCCCTGAGTCCCATTCACGGCTGTGTTCTGTCTTTCATATAGCATACGCCCCTTTGAAAGCATGATTTTTTTTTCCACTTTCATGAGCCTTTTAGATGGTTGTGCAAGCTGTGTCCATTGTGGGTCGCATTGTGACTCACCTCTGAAAACATACCTGTTGAAGTTCAAACCCAGGATGTTGTGGAATGAGTGAACCTGAGGCATGAAAAATGTGCCTGTGGGGATAGCCGAGCAAACAGGAGTTCACCACAAGTCAGGAGGGCTGTGAACACAATGGCAGCTCTCCCTCTAAGAGAGAAGGCTCTAAAATTGGAGGCCCTCAGAAAGGAGTTCACATGGGGACAGGCAGAAACTGGGGCATGAGGCTACAAGAAAGGCTGCAAGGCAGCAAGGAAGGCTTTCTACTCATAGCCTGCAGGGGTAACCCAGCACTGGAGGCAGTTTGCCTTCTTTTGGCTTTTGAGCTATGAGAGAATGAATTTCTGATGTTTCAAAGCACACAGCCTCTGATACTTTAGTATTGCAACCTCAGAAAACAAGTACAGTCACTTAAGTAGTATGATTTCATTGGTACATGTACCAGCATGTTACATATATGGGGTCCCAAGAATTAGCACACTTCTATTCATCCATTAATATTTTGAGAAATGGAACTCAACCATTCCCTATTTCCAAGAACACTCTCAATAACTTTCAAATATGATAGGCATAATCTCCCTTCCATTTTTTATTTTATATAAGTACTTTATTTTTTTTCTTCAAGTTACATCTCAGTCACAAACCCTTCCCTATTCCCCCTTCCTGTCCCACCCTTCCCCCCTCTTCCCCCCCCCAACAGCTTCCCTTTTCAATCCAACAAATGGTTCTTTCTCTTATAACAGTAAATTCTATACAAAAC
>CAJQZJ010004773.1:316765-333376 GCA_907164525.1 Lophiomys imhausi | reverse complement strand
TGTGTGTGTGTGTGTGTGTGTGTGTGTGTGTGTGTGTGTGTGTGTGTACCCATGAATGCACGTGGGGACCAGAGGTGGATGTTGGGTATCTTCCTCAATCACTGTCCACCGGGTCTGTCATGGAACCTGGAGCTCACTCACCAGTTTGGCTAGACTGGCTTGCTATGAGCTTCAGCGACTTGCCTTCTCTGCTCCCCAGCGCTATGGTTGAAGGTGTGCACCACCATGCTCAGATTGCACATGCTTGCTGGGGATACAAACTCAGGTCCCAGTGTTTCCACAGAAAGCACTTTCCCAACTGAGTCTCTAATTCCTGTTTCCCGGGGTTTTGCCTCAATCCTTAAAAAATGTCTTTCTCAGCACTTGCAGTCTTTGCCCAATTGTACTCTCACCAGGGTCAATCCCAGCCTCAGGGGTCACTGATTTCCTCATAACCAATGGCTGAGCTGGAACTAAGGTCCTGCATGATTTTTTTTTCATTTTCCCAGATGGCACGAAGACCCGATTCATTGCACGTGCACACAGACTACCACAAGCTGCTTTAGAGAAAGGTTTAATAGATGGACTCTGGGATTCAGCTGTGTGCAGGGGAATACGCATTCCCAGGTTTCTTAAAGTCTGGGTCATTGGATCTGTCTATTCTTTAAGTCTCTTTCTGTGTGCTATTATCCTAAACATGTTTCTATCTTGTTGTTCTTCATTATTCACTATTCCACTTTCCAATAAGCTCCTAGTGATGGATCATCGTTTGCTATCATTTTTTTCCACAAAATAAAGAGTACTAAATACTCCACAATAGACTGTTAGACAAATGATTTCCTGTTAATTAAATGCCACCTTTACTGAACTAAAAGTCTTACTATTGAATTTTATTTATTATTAGTGTGGCAACTTAGTGATTAGAAAAGATATTTTAGATGAGAATTCAAATCTGGGGGGGGTCTATTTTTCTGACTTAATCCCAGACAAGGGAATAAGGAGAATGCCACACAGTCTTCAAAGCAGCTTGCTAAGGCTGAGGGGACCAGGTGGGGGTGCTTGGGTCACACGAAGTGAACTTTTCAAACAAAATCTGAAATGGGGTTAAGTACTGACTGAAGCCATCCCTTACTTTTGGAGGAAAACCAGAAAAACTGACTAGTTGTTCTAGATATATTTTTCCCGTGGTAGCAACTGGCTAGAGCTGGGAATGGCAGCCTCCCTTAGAAGAGCTTCTTTCCTGATAGCTGAATAATATTCCATTGTGCAGATGTACCACAGTTTTTTAACCCATTCTTCGGTTGAGGGACATCTGGGTTGTTTCCAGTTTCTAGCTATTACAAATAAGGCTGCTATGAACATAGATGAGGAAACTTCCTTATGATTCTGTGAGGAGACCTTTGGGTGTATACCCAGAAATGGTATGGCTGGGTCCTGAAGCAAAGCTATTCCAAGATTTCTAAGATATCGCCATACTGACCTCCATAGTGGTTGCACAAGCCTGCACTCCCACCAGCAATGGAGGAGGGTTCCCCTTTCTCCACACCCTCGCCAGAATGTGCTGTCATTTGAGCTTTTGATCTTAGCCATTCTGACAGGTGTGAGATGGAATCTCAGAGTCATCTTGAGTTGCATTTCTCTGATGATTAAGAATGTTAAGCATTTCTTCAAGTTGCTGTCCAGGCAGCCACTGGTATGTCATTTCTTAGTTTTGGAAGCTGCAGGCCCTGCACCTCCTATATAATCAGATATATTTATCCCTCTCAGGTCTCTGAGGTGGTTGAAGAATAGATAGCTAGAGTCGCATAATTAAATTTTGAGTTGTTTAGGAATCAAGAGAGTGTTATGGATCTAAGAAGATGTTTTTAAAATCGTGATGCAAGTTAGTGTGAAAGCTGAGTTAGATATAGAACTTTAAACTCATGGAGATGGTTAGATAGTAGAATGTTAAAGTCAGGTGCCAAATACATATGGACTGGACATTGGGAATGTACGCTAAGCCATATAACTCTCATAATTGTAGCCTAATTACCTCTGCTGTTTTGTATTGTATGTATTGTTATAAGAGAAAGAACCATTGGTTGGACTGAAAGGGAGAGCTGTTGGAAGGAGAAAGATATACCTTAAATTTAAAAAAAAAAGGAAGGGGATGGGTGGGTTGAGGCAGAAGAGGGTGGGAGGATGAGTCTGGACGGGGAAGTAGGGAGATTGCAATTGAGATGTAACTTGAAGAAATAAAAAATTAAAAATTAAAAAAAGAAGAGCTTCTTTCTCTTCACAGTCCCCACCAGTCCCTAGTGTGATCCAGTGGATTTCATTCCTTCCTTCCCCACAGTTTCAACCATGCCCTAGTGTGATCAGGTGCACTTAATTTACTTACATCTGCCTCAGTCCTATAAGCAACAAGTTGCAAAAACTGTATGGCAGATTGTGTAATTATTCCATGGTCTTCTCTGTGAAGTATCTTTACATATAGTTGCTCAGTTCATTAAAATGTGTCTGTAATCTCAAGGAAGAAAACAACAGAAAGACATTGGGATGCATTGAGCGAGGACACAGGGCTGACTCTCAGAAAGTAATCATTCCAATGTTCTATGTGATAGTGTCCATGAGAAGAAGAGGAAAGACCAGAATTCTGCAGCCTCATTCCAACTGCGGGGGTTTAAGTCATTCGCCTCAGGTACCACAACTTGCTGCATGATGATGCTCAGACCCAGATCTGAGTGATTCTAGCTTTCTCAGCATGATGGACTAGGGCAAAGAGATTGAATGGCCCTCGGACTGACAATGTCCAAAACTATCAATAAAACCAATGACATATTAACAGCAGCTTGTCATATGTGCAGGGTCTACAACTCTCACAACTGAAGTGATTCCTACAAGTAAAGAGAGGGAATGACTCACTTGTGGACCTGAGTAGGCAGCTAGCCTTCCGAGATTCAGTTGGTCTTTAACTGAACTATGTCTCCTTAGCTGAAGAATATGAAGCATATATAATAGGCACAGCATCTTTTATTCCATTGCATGAGCCAGCATCTACCCAACAGACAGCTTCTTCAGCCCTGTTATCTACATGGTGCTTCTAAAGACAGGGCAGTCAAAGGGGAGGCTGCAGCATCCGAACTTTACCAGTCTTTTACAATACACTAATGGGGAGGGACGGCCGACACACATCTCTCTTAATACACGGGGCAACTTTCCCACAGTAAACAAGTGGAGTTGCGCACCAGTGTTTATCTGCTCTCTACCATTTTCCGCACGCTTGCATCAATCTGCACCTGTTGTTAACTCTATCCGCAAATATCTTTCAACGTGTCAACTCCTGCTGTGAGCGCTAATCTTGACTGTCAACTTGATTAGACTGAGCATTGCCTCAGAGATGAGAGAAACACTCCTGTAGAGATGCCAGAGGATTTAAATCAGGAGGCTCTGACCCAGTGATATTAATCCTTTGGTGGATTTATAACATGATATATTATTGGGAGGCATTAAAGATAAAAGGTGGGGGGGGCTTAAGAGGAAGTAAGTCACTGGGGGGTGAGTGTTCTTGGGGGCCATACCTTGCCCTGGTTACTTTATGTACCCGTCTTCATTGCACTTCCTAGCCACCATGATGTTAACTACTATGCTTTCTTATATTCTCCCCACAGTGGTGGGTTAAATCCCCTAAAACCATGAGTCAAAATATGCTCCTCCTCCCCTAAGATGATCTTGTAGGAACTTTGATCTCACTGATGGAAATTCAACTATTACTGATGGTTCTTGTCACTGTCATTTTCTACGAGAAGAAAACTGAGCTGTGGATAAAGCTCAATAGATAAATGAGCATCTAACTTAAAACTTGTCATCTGGAAGAAGACAAGGAGGGAAAAGGAAAAAAATTGACAAGAGTAGTCCGAGGCTGGGCATGGTGGTATACTCCTTTAATACCAGCACTCGGGAGGCAGAAGGAGGCATGTCTCCAAGCTATACTGTGAAACCCTAACTCAGGTTGGCAGGATTGTACCAATAAAAAACATAATCTAAGATGGTAGAGGTAAATAAAACTGTATATATTAAAATTTCTTTATGTGGAAAAATTTAATTCTGCACTTAAACACTAGTTTAACAAAACTTCAGTGGGATTATACATGGTATGGTTGGCATATCTGTAATCTTAGCAGTCAGGAAGCTGAGGCAGGAGGATCAAGACTCAAGATCAATTTGGGATTTGTAGCAAGTTTTAGGCCCTACCCCAAAGAAAGAAAGAGAGAGAGAAGGAAAGAAGGGAGAAAATCAGAAATAAAGGAGGAGAAAAAACACATTAAAGCTGAACTACAAACAATCTAAAAGGAAGAATTATACACCAGGTTAATAATCAGAAGAGCTCTCCCCATTCTTCCTCTGTTCTACTATCCTGTTTTCTTCTTTCAAAGGAAGGCACTCAACAAAGAGAAATAGAGAGGAGAGAGGGTGACGATGAATGTGATGACCCCACAGTGAGGAATCTGGGGAAGAGGTCATCAGAACCAGTGTACTCTTTTTACAACTTTTCTGCAAGTTTGAAATTGCCCTCCACCTTCAATAAAAAGGGACAGGTCAAAGAATAAAATGAATATTATTACACCAGTATAAGCAATAAAACAGCCATGGGATTAAGGAGCACTGTATTACTTTGAAGGAGCTTATCAGAGCTGCCAAGAAAAGTGAAAACTAGGGGAACTACTAAGTATAAATCAACAAACCCCCACCATTGCAGTGGCAGCTTCTGCAGAATACAGGTAGTACTCTGTCCTCCAAGAGTTGCACAATGCTTGTTAATTTTAAGCACTGACAAATATTAATGGATAAACATTGATCACAAAGATCCACAAACAAATATGCAGCAGACTTTTGAGGATAGATACCACATGGACCCAAATCCAATAAACTCAAAATTCATAGTGAAATGATCAGTAGAAAATTGGAAATTAGGACAGTCACAATTCAGTGTGACCCAGGGTTCCCATAAATAACCATAATACTTTTTTATGAATATTTAGAATTGAACGATCATGAACTAATTTAATGATCTTCATGCAAACGGGTCCAGGAGCAAACACAGGCTAGCAACCCTTGCTGGTTAGTTTTTGTCAACTGAACAGAAACTAGAGTTACCTGGGAAGAGGGAATCTTGACTGGGGAACTGCCTCTTTCAGATTGGCCTGTAGGTAGTACACCTGAGCGGTATTTTCTTTGTTTCTAGTTGACTGGGGGTGGAGGCAGCCCACTATTGGTGGTACCATTCCCAGGCAGGTGGGTCTGGACTGTATTAGAAAGGTAGCTGAGCAAGACAGAAAAAGCAAGCCAGTAAGTAAAGTTCTTCCATGGCCTCTGCTTCAGTTCCTGTCCCAGGTTACTAACTAGGTTCCTGCCTTGGCT
Organism: Lophiomys imhausi; assembly: GCA_907164525.1. Taxonomy (NCBI): domain Eukaryota; kingdom Metazoa; phylum Chordata; class Mammalia; order Rodentia; family Muridae; genus Lophiomys; species Lophiomys imhausi. The sequence continues at coordinate 327,997 of CAJQZJ010004773.1, read as the reverse complement.
GCTCTTGATGATTAACTGTAACCTAAGATAGTAAACTCTTTCCTCTCTAAGTTGGTTTTAGTCTGTGTTTTATTAGAGCACTGAAAAACACACTGGGATGCTACCCATCAGCCCTTACTGCTACCACCACCTCAAGATTAATACCCAATCTTTTAGCCAATATTTTTTTCAAATTTTAGAGATGTATATCTGTAGTAGATTGATGTTAAATATGTGTCTTTGGGGACTTTTTAAAGATATGCATATTTCATAACTAATAGAAATCAAGAGCATGATATTCTACCATGAATTTTTCCATTCTGCTGTTGGGAGTAAGGTTTTGCATTTTGTTTTTACTGTTATTATTGAACTCATAATGATTATTTTTCCATTTTCTTTTGATAGATGTTATCACTCATTTCTGTTGGATATATGCTTTGGAATGGAATTGCTGCATCTTGAGGCAGGCCTAATTTTGGCTTTATATATATTGCTAACTTTTCTTCTCAATGTTTGTACCATGTTACACTCCCACCAGCCTCATGAGAATTCCAGTTGGTTCATGCAGTTACCAAAGTGGGTATTGTCAATCTTGGTAATTTTAGCCATCCTGGTGGGTGTGTGCTGGTTTTTGTTTTCTTATGACTAATGGCATACAGCATGTTTTCATAAATGTATTGCCATTTATATGTGTTCTTTTATAAAGTGCCTGTGAAACCTTTTGCCCACTTCTTTTTTGAAGCATAGTTTTATTGAAACTAGAGTTACCAACAACTCATGAGTTTCAAACAACTCATGCACTGTAAACATCAAAAGTGTAAATATGTTGAGTTTTAGAGGACTAGATGGTGCACCCTTATTATTACCTCATTTTAGAATGTGATCCCCAGAGAAACCATATTCCACTAAACACTCATTCTTTATCTCCTTATACTCATCTGAGCCACTGTACACTGCTAATTCATGTTCAGGATATTTCAAATTAAACCATGAAAAACACAGGCTTTAGCAACTAGGGTTTTCACTAATCACAATGCATTCAATGTTCATTCATATTGCAGCATGTATCATTATGCCATTTCTTTTTATTATTGCTTAATATTCCATTATATAGATATACTACATCATGCTTTATTTATTATTATGGTCAATAATGCTAGTTCCTCTTTTGCACACTTTCTACATTGTACATAAGCTTCTTATGAACATGTCTCGAGTTGCTTTGGGTATTGTATACGTAGGAGGAAAATTGTTGGCCTTTATGAGAACTCTCTATCTTGTTTCCTTTGCTATAATTTTAGTTATTATTTTAGGGGCCGCTCGGAAGATTACAATTGACACCTTCAAAAATATCTAGTTCTTATTGGTATGAACTTATTTGAAAGGAACAGGAAAATGCACCAACACAACTCCACTGCCTCTCTCTTCTTTCATGTGACTACCATCAAACAAATGGCATTTCTATGTCCTATAAGTCCATCAACCGTTTCACAGTCCCTGGTTCATGGGGCCATCGGTTAAACCAGAGGTGAGTGGAAAATATGCACAAACAGAACTCTCCCCAGACTGACCCATACCTTCCTGCATACATGCCTTTATTGGTGATCCATATTTTTTATATGGATGTGTCTGCTGTGTGTTCATTTCAGCCTAAGAACCTCTCAAGGAGACAGGAGTGACAGACTCTCTCAGATTTTGTCTATCTGAAAATGTCTCGATATCAACTTAATTTTTGGAGGATAGCTTTGCTTTTCTTAAAACCGCAAATTGACAATATTTTTTAGAATTTGAGCAGGCCCATTGAGATAGCAGAATATGGCTGTTATCTCGAAGCCATAGTCCAAGGTATGAAATCCACTGTTAATATTAATGGGATCCGATTGTATGTGATGTCTCATGCCTTCTCTTCACATTTTGAAGATTTCCTCAGAATTTTAACCACTAAATATTTAGATCTTTGAGTTTTTATCTGACATGCATTGGTGTTTTGCCTGCATGTTTGTCTGTGTGAGGATATCAGATCCCCTGGAACTGGAGCTACCGGCAGCTCTGAGCTGTCATGTGGGTGCTAGGAATCAAACCAGAGTCCTTTGGAAGAGCAGCCAGTGTAGAAAAAAATGGCTAATTAACTTATTTACTAGTATTTATATTGTATTTAATTCATTTGGCTGTGTTAATCCTTAACCTGCCATTATAAATGAATACACACAGACACCAGATGGATTTTAACAAGCCTTGGCCTGAATTGTGCAATCCTAGCCCATCTAAGCTAGCTCATAATTCTATTACCCAAATATGACCCCATATATACATACGTCCCTTTGGACTGCTATTCTCCATGCTAAGCAGATGTTCCAGGCCATGTGGAATGATCTTCTTTAATCTATCCCATGGCGTGTGTTTCTCCTTCCTGCTCCTGGCTTCTCTCGGAGGCTTCTTCCTCCCAAGATGCTCTGTCTCTGAAGCCTGCACCTTAGTCCTGCCTACCTCTGTCTTTGCCCAATCTACAGGCCTCAGCATTTATTTAACCAATCAGAGACAATGTAAGTAACAGACAGCAAGCAGGACCAATTAACATTTAGAATGCTTAACACCACCCCATCAAGCCTGTGCTCTTTATTCTGAGTCATCTCTCCAGCCCCAATAGGGAATTTTTTATTCACTATTTCTTTAGATATTTTTCAACCATGCTCTTTCTACCATCCTTCTGGGGGCATTCTTTGTACATTACCCATGTGTTGTTATGTTAATGGTTTCAATAGAAAGAAATCTCAGTACCTATTTATTCAGGTCCATACTGTTCTCTTCTTTTCCTCAGACTGGATAATTTCACTTGATCTGTCTTTTGGCTCACTAATTTTCTTTTCATTTGATAGCTCAAATCTCTCTGCTAAGCCAACCCACTGAGTTATTTACTTTTCAGTTTCAGACTTTCTATTATTAATTATAACTCCTATCTTTTTTATTTGGTGTAACTTCAGTCCCATTCTTTCCTTGAATTTTTTTTTTTTATTTCTATGCAGTACTAGGGATCTAACTGAAGCTCCCATCCATGTTAGTCAACAGTGACTTACCACTTAACCACACTTGAGCCCTTGGATGTTAGTTCTGTGCAAAAAGACCATGTCTCTCTATGTGGCCCTGGCTGTCTTAGACTTACTATATACATATACATATTCATATACATATATACATATACATATACATATTCATATACATATACATATTCATATATATATATATATATACACCCTAGGTTACTCTCAAACTTGTCATCTTTCAGATTCTGCCCCCCATGTGCTGTGATTTCAGGCCTGTGCCAGAACACTTAGCGACTTGAGTTCTTTGGACATTATTCCATTTAACTCTTTAAACATGTTTAATAGATGTCTTTAAATGTTTGCACATTATTTCTGACATCTGTGCTTTCTTAGCAACTATCTTAGTTAGGGTCTCTATTGCTGTGATAAAATGCCATGAACAAAAGCCACTTGGATAGACAAGGGTTTATTTCATCTTATACTTCCAGTTAATAATCTATTGCTGATAGAAGTCAGGGCAGGAACTCAACCAGGGAAAGAATTTGGAGGCAGGAACTCAAGCTGAAGCCATGGATGGATGCTGGCTAGCAGTTTGCTCCCCATGGCTTGTTCACCCTGCTTTATTATAACACCTAGCTCGGAGATTCACTCCCCACAGTGAAGAAGGACCTCATACACCAATCATCAATCAAGAACATGCGTGTAAAATAAAAAAAAGAACATACGTGTAGGCCAATTCTATGGAGGCATGTTCTTGATTGAGGTTCCTTCCTCCATACTGTCCAGATGACAGTAGCTTGCGGCTATTACTATTGTTTGCTCTTGCCCCCTGTATATAAACCATATTTTCTTGTCTCTGTTTTCATTTTGCTGAAAACCCAGTGCTTAAAACAATATCGTGGAGCCAGTTCAGAAAAGCAAACCATCCCAGACAGCTTGTCACTTTGCTGATGGTTGTTGGTAAATGTTCTTAACAGATTTTTTGGGCTGACTTTATAAGGCCTACATTTGTTGTCACACAGCCACTAAAGCCCTGAGTTTCCTATTGGTGGAAGGGGCATCTTCTTGAGTGTCATCTGTCAACCAGGCTGTGAGCCTTCACCAAAGGGCTCTGTACACATTGCAGCAGTATCTCTCCATTGTTTTGGTGGGTATCACTGTGGGTTAAACCTTACTTCCTTCTTTGCACAGGGCCTCAGTGCAAATCAGAGGTGGTGGTGTGAGGTCTTCTCAGGTCTTCACTGAGCATGCACACAAACTGTGGGCTTCTAGGTTCTCTAGAATATATAAGAACTTTCCAAGACGCCTGTGAGTTTTCTTGAAGTCTTTTAATCAGCCTCCTGTGTGCTCCAATGTGTGCCTCCAGTGCAGGTAGTGGCAGCGTTAAACATTTTCAATTGATCATTGCTGACAAACACCTTTGAGACAAGCTGAACACACAGAGCAGACGCTAAGTCAGGTCAAATAGAGAAAAACCCTGAGAATGGAGCATTTCCACGAGCTATCAGACAGGTCATATCTTGTTGCCCTAGGGACAGAGGTTTGGGAGCTGCTCCAACTTGGCCCTATCTCCCCCTGGTAGATGCCAGGCTGCTGGTTCCCAGTTACCATGGTTACAAGGCTGTTCAGTTTCAAGGCTACTGTGGAGCTGGGGTGAAGAGGTGGGACAAGTTGAAACGTCACACAGCTCACTGTTTTCTTCCAAAATACAGCTGCTTTTCTTCCAGAGATGATCCTTGGGTCAGTAGAAACCTATGATGAATTTCCAGAGTTTGGAAAAAGTTTAATTTTGGCAACCTTTGGGCCATTCTCATGAGGAGTAGGTTTCACAGGTCCTTTTTCCATTCCAGATGTGGTTTTGCTCTTTATTATTATTTTTATTTAATTTTCAGCTGTATTCATTTATGAGTTACCTATTTACCTTCTTGATATACTGCAGATACAAGTCTACAGTCAGATATGTACTTGGTAAATGTCCCCTCCAGACTGCATCTGTCAAATCCTCTCTGGGATTTCCTGTACCTCAGTGTCTGGGTGAAGAATATGACAACAGACACTGAAACTTGTGCCCCTTGCCTGCTAGGTCATCAGCAGTATTTTTTGACTAAAGTAGAAAGGGGGATGTGGAAGTTCATAGCCATTTGGGACAATTATATACAACTGAAATGCTCCATTTTGTGTGATTTTATACTGTTTTTTTTAACTGCTAGAATAATGAGTGTATACTATTTATAAAAAGTTAAATGAAATAAAAGGATGCTTAGAAAATATCAGATTTCTTCTTTTCTCCCCTCTACTTATGACAGCCTCAGTTGGCAATACTTCTGAATCCTGTAAATTCTTCTCTGTGAATTGACACCCATTCACATTCACCTAGCTATTTACATATGTTTAGGTGTGGAGAAACTTACAAATAGAATATTTTAGCTATGGGTTTTGTTGCTACGTGGTTTTCTATCATTGGTATTTTAAAGGCTATAGTATTATATAGAATGACAAACACCTCACATTTTGTGCTATGAAATCATGCTGGGATGGTTGGCTTCAGTTGTCAAGTTGAACAGTCTAAGTCACCGGAGAAGAGAGTCTCTGTGAGGGATTATCTAGATTAGGTTGGCCTATGGGCATGTCTGTTGGGGACTGTCTTGATTATGTTAACTGTTGTGGGAAGATCCAGCCTAAAAGCAGGATTTCCATTCTGAACTGTGTCAGAGTGGGCAAAGCAACTCGAACCCTGGCATGCATGTGCTGATCAATTGCTCTCTGCTCTTGACCATAGATGTGATGTGAACAATTTTTCACGTTCTGTGACTGTGACTTCCCTGCTATGATGGGATGTTCTTGGAACTATCCGCCAAATAAACCCTTTCTCTCTTAAGTTGCTTTTGCCAGGGAATTTCATCATGGCAACAGAAATGGAAACTAAGGCAACTGCTAACGCACCTCTGTGCGGAAGTTCTAAGATTTATAAGTTTCTGAAAATCTGAATCCTACAAACAGAATGCACGTACCCAAAGACAGGCAGTATTTATAGGTAGGCGTGTTTTCTTCCATCTGCAACAGAAATTTGAGATTAGTATTCTTTCTAATTTTGATGGTTGAATGGTTAAAAAATCTATTTTAAAGCTTTAGTCTGGATTTCCCTCATCACTTGTGCAATTGAGAACATTTCCATCTGTCCATCTGTCCATGAGTTGCTTGTTCATATCCTTCAGTTATTTTGAATTTTATCTTATTGACTTGTATGTTCTTGCTATATATGTTCTGGATATTCACTTTTGCCTGTGAAATATATTACAACCATTTTCTCAGTCTTATTGCTGCATCTCAGTTCCCCTTATGCTGTCATCTTATATATTTTAAAAAGGTTACATAAAATGAATTTTGTACTTCTATAATTTCTGACTCCAGACAGGCCTACCTCGGTATTTTTGAAAATATGCTTCTATGCTTTCTTCTAATAGTTTATAAGTTTGCATGACTGTGTTTTTCCTATTTTTCTGGTGGCAAGTTACCTTCCTAGAATGCTGTTACTTCAACCTAAGTCTCCCTGTTGTGTGTGAGCTTCATAGTGACTGCAGATCGGAAAACTGTCCAGAAAACATATACTTCATGGTGTATCCTTCACCTCAGACAAGAAAGACCACCTGTAGTAAAACTCAGATCCCATGAGGAGAGGCAATAGCTATGGGACTCCTTGAGTGTCAGTGGCTCTTGTGGTCATCTGGGCCAATGTCATAATCTATAATGATGCTTGCTCTCTGTTCTGTATGGTCATGGTCCCTATGACACTTGTTAATTCTCTTGCAAGTTCCAGTAGTTTTCCTGATTATATATGCAATGTTTCCTTGATTTATTCCAACACTTTGAGCCTTTATAAAACATTCCCTAGTGACAGGGACATATTGTTCTTGCCTTTTGGACATTTACATTAGAAATGGTTTTATTGTCTCTCACTCAGATTGATTTTGAAGGTTTGAGGCAGTTGTCTTCCATTCCAGGCCTTTTAATAATTATGATGGAAGATTCAGTTTGATCTATCTTCTCATTTGTTAATGCTGTAAATTCCATTAATAGGAAGCAAAATGCCAAATCACCTTTCAGTTCATAAGATGATACCAATTTGCTCATCATGTATTTTTAATATATTGCTAGAATTGATTTATTAATATTTTATTTATATACTTGCATCTATACTTTCAAACTGGATTATAATTTTTCTTTGCTGCTGTGCCTATCTTTGGTGTTCTGCTAGCTACATAAAGTAAACAAAGGGGTTCTGCTTGGTTTACATTTTCTTCAGTAGTAGTAACCATCTACTACATAAGGGTCTCAGAACTTATCACCTGGGCCTATTGCTTTGAGAAATGTTTGAATTTAAATCCTTTCACTAGCAAGCACTGTTAATGATCTAAACAATTTTTTCTTTACCTTAAGCCAATTATTCTTAGATTATCATTTATTTCATGCAAATTTCTAAATTTGAGTTCATTAAAATAGAAAGGTATAGACCAAATTTTTAAAATCTCAAATAGATGAGTGGGGGGGTGTTAAAATATCATTGTTTTGTTGTCCTTTACAATGGAAACAAATCCCAATAAAGATGAATGCTTAGAGTAGCTGCTTCTTGGGTTCCTGTTACTGTACAATCAGCTCACAGAGGGATGGATCAGTTCAAGGGGGGTTGGAATGGGTCAGCTCATGGAAAGATGGGTCAGGTCATGGAAGAATGGGTCAGTTCATGAAAAGATGGGTCAGCTCATGGAAAGATGGGTCAGCTCATGGAAAGATGGGTCAGCTCATGGAAAGATGGGTCAGCTCATGGAAAGATGGGTCAGTTCATAGAGGGATGGGTCAGCTCATGGAGGGATGGGCCAGCTCATGGAGGGTTCAGTCCATGATTGCTCAACTCTACAACCTTGCCTTATGCCTAGAGAGCACACCACAGTAGGGAATGCATGAAGCAGAGAAGCCACTCACCTTATAGCAGCTGAGATGTGAACATAGAGAAGGAGAAGAAAACAGACTCCCATAGCACCTTTGTGCACACATTCCATGAGACTTCCACCTCTTAAAGTCTCTATCACTATGCAATCGTGTCTAAAATTGAAGAAAAACCTTTAATACATGAGATTTGGAAACACCCAAACCATAGCAGGAATTATGACTTCAGCCAGTTTCTCTATTGAAGATCTTTTACAACAAAATTTCATTCTCATGTGTGTCTTGTTCAGCATTAAGTTGTACTCAAATTATCATCTCATAAACCCATATATAATCATCACCAGGATCCTTGCATTTTAGATTGAAAATTAAACCCTTCCACAATGGAGAAACATTCAAAATATACTTGAAAATAAGTACAGACACTGTTTCTAGAAACACAATGGGTATTCCTTTATAGGTGAAGGTATGCCAGTGAAGTCACAGACTCCATGAATGTGAAGAGGTCCTCTGGTTAACAGCACTGGCCCTTGAACTACCAGAAGAAACCCAGGGGAAACTTAGGCTGCAGATGAAAGAATGGTGTGAAGTTAGTGATTCCGATACAGGTTGGCCCTCTTGGCTGTGCTTAGGGCCACATAGGAAACACATAAAAGACATTAATCTAGAACATATCCAAGTAAACTGATTTACATCCCTGTGTTGATATGTGTGTTTAAGTGACCTAAGCCTCTCATCAAGAGAACCCAACAGAAATTTCCTCTCCTGCATTTGTGTTGCGGCCCCACACAAATAAGATCGTGGCACATCAAGAGAAGAACCCCCATTCCTTCTGAGTAGACATTCAGAAAATGTATATTTTAAAAGAAATTACCTGGAGCATAATTGGGTCTGACAGAGCCTCCTGCAGCAGAGGATCCAGACAGAGGATCCGAGACTCACCACCAAACATCAAACACAGTACAGAGTATCTTGTGGAAGAATAGGGGGAAGGATAGAAAGACCCTGAGGGGACAAGAACTCCACAAGAAGATCAACCGAGACAACTAACCTAGGCCCATGGAGGCTCACAGAGACTGAAGCACCAAACAAAAAGCATGCATGAACTGGACCTAGGCCCCTATACATATATAACCAATGGGCAGCTTGGTCGTCATGTGGGTCCCTAGCAAGTGGAGTGGAGGCTCTCTCTGGCTTGGACTCTGATGTTTGCTTTTTGATCACTTCCCCCTGAAGGAGTTGTGGTATCTGGCCTCAATGGAAGAAGAACAGCTCAGTCCTGATGAGACTCAATGTGCTGGGGCGAGATGATTTAGGGGGGCTCCCCTTTTTTGAGGAGAAGGGGAGGAGGAAGAAGAGGAGGAAGGCAGGAGGGCTAGACCCAGAGAAGGGGAGGGAAGGGGCTACAATTGGGATGTAAACTGAATAAATAGATACACTTTTAAAAATTTTCAATGTTTTTGCTGGCAGACACGAACATTTCACCTGCATGGGCTCTGAGGAAGGATATTATAAGCAGGCTTGATAACATGCTTAAACAGCTTTAGGAAGCACCTAGATGCTTCCTGCTGAATTGCCATCTTCACAATACTGCTGCAACCTAATCAATATTTTAACTACCTGGAACTTTTACCTCTTCTCCCAAGAGGACCACATCCCACTATGAAAAACTAAAAACCCTATTTTCTTGATCTTCATGACATTTTTCACTACTTCATCTCATTCCCCCACTCCTAATAAAAATCTTGTATCTTGTAACTATCACAACAAATATGCAAATGGCAGCCTGTTCCAGGGAGAATTCATTCAGAGGCAAACCTTTGATTTCTCTGATTATCATTCCTTTTGTAGCCTCTGAAAGTTTCATGTGCTTATGAGCAGTCACCATTTAATTTTGACAAGTGATCTGCAAGGTGAGCTCAGAGATTCCGAGGATCCAAATTGGGACACAGTCTACACATAAGTCACATTAGAAAGCTACTATAGTAAAATATTAAAACGGGTTTATTGCCTAGCTGTTTTTAGCATTTATCTTAATTATTTAAAAACTTATTTTTATGCACTAAGCAATGCTTCCTGTAAATACCCCTCTGGTTTTGCAGATGATAACAAAACTTCAAAATTAGCTGCCTCTCTTTCATGTTCTGCAACTTTCTGCTGGCTCTTCACTATATATCATTAAGGTCTGGATCCGTCTCATGAAATCCTTCAACTACATTCTGCTTTGTGAAAAGAATTCATTTCCCTTTGCTTTGATGAGGACCAAACCCAGGTTTTCATGCATGCTAAGCAAATACTCTAACATTGTGTTAATCTCCCAGCCCGAAAGGTCCTGCTCTTTATAAAGAAAAGTTATCAAATAAGATGAGTAAATGATGTAATTCTTATAAAACATTTTAGTAATTCACCTCTTCTTATCAGACAAAGGCCAGTTCAGCAACTGAGCAGCAATAGGTGGCTTTATGTGGCAATGGAAAGGCCAGAGCCTCCAGTTTTCCAAGTGTCTCTCGGCATGTGAGGTCATAGGTTCCTGAATTATGACTATATCCTTCCCTCTGAGCTGTCTTCACTGGCTTGTCAACAAATCTACAGAAAAGGCAAATGCAGGAGCCATGGAGCCTTGGTGTGAATCCCCTTATTGATAACCACTGTACTTTGACCTCCACGCAGGTCACAACTCTTGTGAATCTTAGGTTCTCATCCCGAAAACATTTCTAATGTCTGCATTTGTAATTTTTTTTTTTTTTTTTTTTTTTTTTGTAAAAAGAACAGTACCTCCGATAAGTGCAAAAATTACAAACAGCAGTTCCTTTTAGAGACTGAGTCTGGATCTGCCAACTACTGACTCTGTGTTACAGTTTGTTTCTGAAATGTCTCAAACAAATTATGTGCCTCAGCTGGTGGTACGGTTTGGAGAGGCTGTGGATTCTTTAGGATGTGTGGCTGGCTGATGGAATATCCTATTAGGGCCAAGCCTTCAAAGATGATAACCTGGCTCCGGGTTCCTACCTTGCCCTCTGCTTCCTGGCCTCCTGTGATGCCAACAAGGCTCTCCAGGTGCATCCCCTGCTGTGAACTTAGCTGCTCCACTCTGCCTTCCTGCTGTGACAGGCTGGGATCCCCCGAAGTGGTGAGCCAATGTAACCACTAACAGGCCTCAAGTAGCCTGCTGCCAGAGCTTCGTTCTTATGGCTCCTCGTGGGTGTAGAGAAGCTGAAGCACAGTTTGTCTTCTAAAGCATACCAAGGCATGTTGCGCTGGACACTGT
>CAJQZJ010004773.1:225128-316755 GCA_907164525.1 Lophiomys imhausi | reverse complement strand
TTCTAAAGCATACCAAGGCATGTTGCGCTGGACACTGTGGACACAGCTTGGACAAAATGCCTACGGGCTCTATGTATAAGGAAGGAGACTAGACAACATTTTTTTTTTAGTTCCAGTTGAGTCAATTCTAGACTTAAGATCGCCCAACCAGGAGAGGAGGGCAAAGTGGGCCATCCTTAAGGCTTCTACAAAGTATTCAACAAGAGGACTCATTCTGATGTGACAATTTGTCCCCCGATTTTACATTGCCTTCCTTTACCAAGAGGTAAATACAAGCTGTTTTACTTGTAATTGCAGAAGAAGCAGCAAGGACTCTTCAGTGGTTAAAGCATAAATCATCTCCCTGTAGCTGAGGGGATGGAGAAGGGTCGAAACAGAGATCAATAGAAGAAAAGGAAGAAAACAAGATTTTCAATGGAAGCCTAGCAAGTGCCTAAAGGTCAACAGCTGGGAGGAGAGGGACACTCAACTGTCATACAAATCCACTAACTGTGACTGTTATATGATGACCACTTCCATATTGAACTCTCTGCCCTGAACTGTGGTCCTGGCCATGGGTGGCTAAACCAGATTCAAGACCTCGATTCCCCAGAGCTTTCTTGGCTGGTTATCAGTTCTCTTAGGGTAACAAAAGCTCCACACAAAACCGTGATTGGCGGCCCTTCCTCAGGGATTTTGTGTATGCCATCTACACAGAACCATGACAGCCCATAGCAAAGCCTAGGTAGAGTGACACGGAGAAACCAGAATGTACAGAGAACATGGGAGTAGTTTAAGCTGCAGAGGAGTAACGAGACAAGTATGTCGTGGCTGAATCCACCTAGGTAATGACCTAAGTTGTTAGATTAATTGCTGTTCTATCAGTGGACCTGGAACGCTAAGAAAAATACTTAAAAGAGAAGGATTTATTTTGCTCAAATTTGGAGGTCTAATCTGAGGCTGGTTGTCCTCCCCACGTGAGTAGACGATGAAAGTGAAGGAGCACATGGAAAGGGACATATGCCATTCCATGGTGAACCCAGATTCAGAAAGGGGTCAGGAAAAGATACAACATCCATGACCTGCTTCCTCTAGCTAAGTTCCAGATCCTTCCTTTCACCACTTCCCAATAACACTGTCATAATACGAGTTCATCCAGGGATTAATTCAGTCATTCCATCAGCACTCCTGTGAAGTAAGTACTCACTAACATGCCCAGCAGTGTGTTTCACTAATCTAGGGGCTTCTCAACTAGTCAGGTTGACAGGCAAGATTAGCAATCACAGTGGGGTTGACAAGATGATCTTCTGTAGTTTCAGAAAAAAAAAAAAAAAAACTAAGAGCACACCTAATGCTGCTGATTTCCTTAAATCGTTGCTTTTCTGTTATTACTTGTAGACATTTAAAAATAGATGGATTACAATGAACATGTTCAAAACTGTTTGGTTGGTGAATCAGAGCAGCTGGAGCTGACACTGGAAATGTGTACAAAGGATCAGAAACTGCTTCTGCAAGGACAGTCACCAGAGTGATGATGGTTCTGAAAGCCTCCCTTCATCCATTTAAGGCCCAGAGCCTGGGACTGCTGACACTCCGATGATCCATCTTCCTTTCTAAAACAAGGTACACCATACTGTGTCTCCAGAAACAGCTTCAGTAACAGCTGTATAGATCAGAATGCTGAGGAGAGGAGAAAATCAAACACAGCCCTCAGAGGAAACTCCAGTGGCCACAGAGAGAATGTATTAGCTATCCTGGGTACCATGGAGGAAGGAAAGAATTTGGAGTGGAAATAGCCATCTGTTGACCTGCATTAAAACCATATCTTTTCTGTTTCTTACTTGTGTGGATGGATACCTCTGATGTGGTTAACTTGAGATTTTTTGGGGTTTATTTTTATTTTTACTTATTACTTCAAGTTACATCTCCATCACATTCCCCTCCCTCCATCTCTCCAGGGCCCACCCTCCCACTCTCTCCCCCTTCTCCCACCTATCCTACTCCTCCAGAGAGGGGTACCCCTACATTTCAGCCCCCCTCAGTTTAGCAGTCAAATGATAGCTATGAGCTTCCTCTTGCACTGGGGGCCTACATGGCAGCTCCACTAGGGCAAAGTGTCACACTAACAGGTAACAAAGTCTATGTTCCTGTTCCTGTCAGTCTGTTGGTTATAGGATAGTTATCCTGTACTACATGGCTAAAACCCAGTTATAAGTGAATATATGCCATGTGCATCTTTCTGGATCTGGGTTAGCTCACTCAGGATGAGCTTTTCTAGTTCCATCCATTGACAAATTGCATTATTTCCATGTTTCTGATAGCTGAGTAGTATTCCATTGTGTAAATGTACCACAGTTTTTTTTTTAATCCATTTGTCAGTTGAGGGACATCTAGGTTGTTTCCTGTTTCTAGCTATTAAAACTCAAATGACGCCATACCACTTCTGGGTATACATCCAAATGATTTCTCACCAAATCACAAGGAAGTTTCCTCATCTATGTTCATAGCAGCCTTATTTGTAATTGCTAGAAACTGGAAACAACCCAGATTCCCCTCAACCGAAGAATGGATTAAAAAACTGTGGTACATCTAAACAATGGAATACTACTCAGTTACTAGAAACAACAAAATCATGCAATTTGCAGCCAAATGGATGGAACTAGAGAAGCTCATCCTGAGTGAGCTAACCCAGACTTAGAAGGATGCACACGGCATCTATTCACTTATAGCTGGATTTTAGCCATATAGTACAGGATAACTATAATACAACCAATGCACCAAAGGGAACAGGAACATAGACTTTGTTACCCATCAATGAGACACTTTGCCCTAGTGGTGCTGCCTTATATGCCCCCCAGTGTATGAGGAGGCTCTTGGCCCTCATATGACTGCTGAACTGGGGCAGGGACTGTTATGTAGGGACACTCCACTCCAGAGAAGTGGGATGGAAGGGATAGGGGGTAGAGGGTGGGAAGGCAGGCCTGGGAGGGGTGGAAAGAGGACACTGTGATGGAGATGTAACCTGAAGTAATAAATAAATATTAAAAAAAAAAGAAAAAGAAAAAAATCAAATGACAGCACATGCTGGCCAGGTCATGGAGAAAGGGAAACAGTCCTCCATTACTGGTGGGAGTGCAAACTTGTACAACCACCATGGAAATCAATCTGGCGATATCTTAGAGTAGCTCTACCTAAAGACCCAGCCATACCATTCCTGGGTAAACATCCAAATGATTCCTCACCAAACCACAAGGACATCTCCTCAACTATGTTCATAGCAGCTTTATTTGTAGTAGGTAGAAACTGGAAACATGAGAATTTTAAATTGAACTTCTGACTTGCTAGACAATTGAGCTCCCTGGAAATCGTTTATCATTAAACATTTTTTTAATTAAAAACTTTCAAAGAGAGGTTTCTAAAAGTCACTAAACTTTCATAGACTTTCCTTCAATTTCCCACCTCTTCTCTAGTAGCTAGAAGGTTTTTCCAACAGAGAAAAGGCTATCATAAGGAAATACTAAGAATTCTATCAAGAAACTCAAATAAAAGAAATTGCCACATGAAGATATTGGAAGAATTTTAATGATGTTCTTCAAGATCACTAAGCAAACATGAAAAAAAAACATGGCAATGAAGAAGTAAACTTTATTTTATATCTATTGTGTTCTGAATGGCATATTTCATGAACTATCATACTACCAATGACAAATTTCATGAACATGTTAGACTAGATCAAGAGGCAGTGAGGCATTTATTTTCATATCAAAGTCTTTATACCCAATGTAAGAATGCCATAGATGTTAAATGTTGTGAGCTATGAGTGTGTGTTACATGCGTGTGAGTGTACATGCTAGTGTGCACAGATGCAGAGACCAGAGCTCCAAGTATCTTCCTCTACTTTCCATCATGTTGTCAAGAGTGAGTCTTGCTGACTCAGAAGCTGGTCTGGCTAGGGAACTGTTGGGATCCATTCATTATCTTGGGCACCTGATCCTTGAGTTACAGGTGCATAAAGCCATGCTCTGTCTTTTTCTTAATCAATTTATTCTCCCATATTTTCTCATACATCCTGACTGTAGCTTCTACTCCCTCCTCTCCTCCCAGTTTCTCCTTCCCCCCACTTCTGCCCTCCCCATCCACTCCTCCTCCATTTCCCTTCAGAAAAGGGCAAATCTCCTAGGGATGTCAACCAAACATACCATATCAAGTTGCAATAAGACTAGGCACCTCCCTCACGTTAAGGCTGGACAAGACAACCCAGTAGAAATCCAGGGCCCCAAAAGCAGGTGAAAAGAGTCAGAAACAGCCCCAAATCCCTTTGTTAGGAGTCCCACAAAAACACCAAGCTTCACAACTATAACATATATACAGAGTGCCTAGGTTAGACCCATACACACTCCCTAGTTGTTGGCTTAGTCTCTGTGAGCCCCTATGAGTCCAGGTTTGTTGATTTTGTGGGTTTTCTTGCACTTTTAAAAAAAAAAACAAAAACAAAACACAGATGCTACAGATTGAAACTCAGATCCTTACACTTGAAGAGAAAGTACGCACACACACTGAGCCACCCTGTTCCCTGAGTTATTCTTCTTACTATAAAACTCAGGATGCCTTTGCTCTAACAGATTGGTCCAACCCCAAAGGTTTGGTAGGTATCTGCGAAATACCTCTCAGTCAGTTCAGCTCCTGTGTAGGGCTGCATTAAGCAGGGATGTGTGCTCTGAGTACATTCCTAGGTCTTTGTGATGAGCACAAAGCAAAATCAATCACGGTCTCCAGGCTAAAGGAGCTTGCACTCCAGCAGAGAAGATAAAACAAGCCCGACTCTGCTAAGGCTCCAAAAGAGGCATAAATAAAATTTGGAAGCATGTCAGAAAGCATGTGCACTTCCTTGTAGAAACAGCTGGAGACTTATGGAGAAAAATGTGCTTGGACCAAGAGTATGTGTTCTAGGTGAAGAGCCTAGAGGAAGTGACCAAAGAAGGGTCAGGGGAGAAACGGAGAGGGAAGAGGGCAAGAAGAGGGGTACCAAGAAGAATTTCACATTCCAAGAGAGCAATGGGAAAACTGGAATCCTGGAAGGGAAATGTGAATGACAGCTAGAGCTCCAGCACAAACCCAGCATCAAACCTCCATCCTCTTTCTTTTGTGTACCACTCCTAAGCGAGTTGTGTTGTCTGTTTTCCTCTTTCAGGTCAGATGCTCCATGAGGGAAGGGCTTTTCATTTCCTTTTTGTAGCCAGAAAGCCCATCATGGGGCTTGGCCCATAATACCTTAAGGATGAATGAATTCCATGCAGTAGAGATTTACTGCATAGCAGTCATCTTCCATGTTCAACATCTTGCTGTTAGTGGCCATGTCTAAGCAGTAACCAAAGAGTAAAATTGGATACTGAAACAGTAAGCCAACTGGACAGTTGATCTGAATCATGCTGGAATCTAACTCTGTCACTCACACAATCAGAGTGAGCTTTTACTTGGGCTCCCTCAGGAACAAACGTTGCCTTCACTTACAAATGGGTCACAGTGATGCTTGCCCTACAGGGTTGCAGGAGGGTGAAATAAAATGATGTGTGCTAGACCTGGAGCGCACTGCCTAGAACATAGAACACAAGCACTTCATTTGGATATGTTCCTTTATTACTTAATGTTAAATAGTGCTCATCAATAACATCTGGAAGGCTGTTCAAGATGTCAGCATGACATTGGCTTTATGTTCAAAGCACAGAGGCTGGGTAGTAATTCTATGCTTTATTTTGGAATCTGAAATCATACCAGCATGGTTCTTGTTCTGGTGGGTGTCTTTTTTTTTTTTTTTAATGGACAGTACAAACAGGAAAATGCCAAAGTGCTCAAATATACAGAGAAATATACGATTATAAGCAGATATGCTTGTAACCAATATTGAAGTTATAAATGGAATACTGATAACTCCCTGAAAGTCCCCACTGTGTCTCTTCCCTTCCTCTCTACAGGAGTCACTGCCCGGATTTTCACTGTGCCCCTATTCTAGCTTGCTTAATGTCTCTTTGAGGTGTTGTCACCTGTGGAGTGTGCTCTTTCCTGTTTTTCAGTTTAATTATTTATCATATATCATATGTGTTCTTTTGTACCTCGCTTCACTTGACTTATGCCTTTTTCTGAGGCTCTTGAAAAGCACATCCTTATATTAATACAAACATTTCACCATGCTAATCTGCCACAATTTATCCATCCACTTAATGCTATGGCTATTTCACTGTTGGTATGTCAGTGACTCATTTCAAATTTAAGATTGCTGTCAAAATTCCAATTAGAATGTTCTTCTATATGCCTCCCAATACACAAATGCTTTACTTTGTTAGGAGTATGCCTAGGGCTGGAATTCTGTGCCATTAGCTGTGTGAAGCTCCAATCTTACTGGATACAATTAGTTGTTTTCTAAAATGAACACACTAATTTCTATTCCCTCCAACAGTGAGAGTGAGGTCTCATAGTTCATATCCCAGCCAATGCTCACTATCAAGTTTTTTGTGTTTTGGTTTGTTGTCACCAATTCATATTGGGATCCCGGTATAAAATGAGCTTTTTTTTTCCCTGATTCTTAATGACAATGAGCATCTTTATATATCCTTATTGGCTGTTTAGACCTCCATTTTTTGAAATTTATATGTCAGGTCATCTTTTAAAAATTGGTTATGAGTATAAGTTCTTTTTAACTACTGTTGCAAGTATCTTATTTTGTGTCCTGTATCTTCATTCTTTATAGAGTGTTTTCATAAGGTGACTTAATTTGAATAAAGTTACATCATTTTCTGCCCTTCTCTCTCTCTCTCTCTCTTTCTCTCTCTCTGTGTGTGTGTGTGTATGTGTGTGTGTGTGTGTGAGATATGTGTTCATATGCATGTGTACAGGTGTGTGGAAGCTTGAGGTTAACACTGGATATCTTCCTCAACCACTCTTCACATTGTTCTTTGAGGCAGGATCTCTTCCTGAACCTGGGTCTCACTGATTTGACTAGGCTGGCTGCTGAATCCAAACTAACGTTCAGGTTTGTTTGGAAAACCCTTTGCCCACTGGGTCATTTCCCTTGACCCAACTTTTTTATATACCAGATTTTAAAACCTTCCCCCCAAAATCATTATATTTATAAAAATATAAGACTTTTTTCTTTTTCTGTTTTAGTTTATAACTACCCTCAAATTTATTTTTCTCTATGGAAAGAGGAAGGGTTCACATTTATGTTTTTCCATTTAGCTAGCTGCTTCTCTTAGAATAACTTAATAAAGAGATTGTAATTTCCATGACAGTTCTAGAAAACCTCCTCTGGCATAAATTAGCTCAATATAAACATTGGGAAGTTAGTATTTCTTTTCCTGGGTCTAGTTATCAGTTGCAATGTCACAGTTAACACAAATTTTCAGAACTACTTTATAAAACAAGCCTCCTTCCCTTCCTCCTGTATGGAATACTCTTAGGGAATTGTAATTATACATTTTGGTATCAACTGGCCAATATGATAATTAGTCTATTAAGACTGACTTGCATAGAGTATTGAAGTTTTTAAATCTTCAGTCTGTCAACTCTTTAGATATGTACATAAGACATCACTCCATTCACAAACATAATTTCTTCCAATAAAATTTAAACTTAAATTTTCCTGTATAGTACTTAGACATTATTGCTAGATTTCTGCTAATGTACAAAGTGCTTTTGTTTAGATCAATAAGTCAACTACAATGCAGTCCACTGGTTAATCCCCTGTACTTTTCAGACATCACATTGGCACTTGAAACATATGCTTCTTAATCCTATAACAACCTAAGTTACTTCTAGTGTTGCACCCTTTTATACATGAACATACTAACACTGAAAGGATAAAACTTCATCCAGAATCTCACAGTTTATAAGATAAGCAGCTGCGTCAGGATTTCAACAGGGGCCTTTCTAAATCTCATACTACACTAGGCATGCCATGAGGGAAATGAATGCCCATCTCAACACAAGGCGTAAGACAGGAAGGGTCAGCAATTGGGTCATGGGCAAGATGTATATGAAGAAGGGAAGGACCCCAAGCATTCAGGAAACTGAGGCAAGATGCTTAAATAAGTGGGAATCATGAAGTAGAAGGTGCTAAACACAAACATGTCTCAAGTTACTATTTTTCTTAATGCAAAGAAACATCATTGAACTAGTCTGGGAGGCCTTAGGGAGCAGCAGGAGCCTCATCAGACACAACGAGTCCACCCAGGCAGCTTTCCACTTGCTATTTTAAAGTTGAGTTTGATTATAAAGTTATCCAGTCCTCTTCCACTCACCATGGCATATTCCCCTAACACTCATGGCTATTTGCCCCTCTGCTTTAGAGGCTACGTGATTCATCGGCATTGAATATGCAGGTTGTATCAGAAATGACTTATAAGCAGATCTTATTAACAAACGTGTTTTGAGAGAGTTCCTACCCAGCATTCTCCATTTAAAAACCCATAGCTGAGAACCCAACTGACTAACAACTCCAGGCAGTTGGATGACAGGACAGATGGCCCAAGGCCCTTAATGTCTGATGCTAGACTTCAGAAGGCTATTGGGTAATGGTGGCCATCTACCTCCCTCTCAAATGGTCCTGAGGATGCATGCTGCATTGTAGTTGATTTTGAAGAGAGATATCTGTGCAAGGTGAACAGCTGTTAAATACAGCTTTGGAATAATTGGCCACCCTCCATTGTTCAGTTCATAATAGCTACAATAGCTCATTCTGCTAAAATGCATCCAAATATGTAGAAAATATTAAAGAAGAAGCAAGCATTTCCTCATATACCTTACCTTGCCTATAAAGTAAGCAAGGATTTTTCATTTTGCTTTATGACTACACATAAGTTAAGGGCTTAATAAGATACGAAAAATTAAATATGCCACCTAGCACAACTTCCTATACTATAGAAAGAATGTTAAGTACAATGGAAATATATAAAAAGTCAAGTGAGTCACTGTTTAACTCAGACATAATGTGTATCATCATACAAGTCTCAGTTTCAGAAAAAAATCAATATATATTGTATACCAACACAAAGAAGTGTAAACATAAACTATCAAATGGGCACATATATTCAATATGTATGTACCTCATGAGAAATGTTTGTTAACTGATACCAAAGAATAAGAAAGGCTGCAAGGATGATATGAGACTATACATAAGAAATCCCAAAAAATTCCACCAGAGAACACTTACAGCTGATAAACACCTTCAGCAAGGTGGCTGGATACAAAATTAATTCAAAAAAAATTAGAAGCCCTTCTTTATATAACAAATAAATGGGCTGGGAAAGAAATTATGGAAACAACACCCTTCACAATAGCCACAAACAATATAAAATACCTGGGGATAACTCTAACCAAGCAAGTGAAAGACCTGTATGACAAAAACTTCAAGTCCTTGAAGAAAGAAATTGAAGAGGACATCAGAAGATGGAAAGATTTCCCTTGCTCATGGTTAGGTAGGATCAACATAATAAAAATGGCCATCCTGCCAAAAGCAATATACAAATTCAATGCAATTCCTATCAAAATACCAACACAATTCTTCATAGACCTGGAAAAAGCAATTTTCAACTTCATATGGAATAACAAAAAAAACCAGAATAGCTAAATCTATCTTATACAATAAAAAAAAAATAATTTGTAGGTATCACCATCCCAGATTTCAAGATGTACTACAGAGCAATAGTAATAAAAACAGCATGGTACTGGTATAGAAACAGATCAGTGGATTAATGGAATTGAATTGAAGACCCAGAAATGAACCCACACAGCTATGTTCACTTAATTTTTGACAAAGAAGCCAAAACTGTACAATGGAAAAAGGACAGCATCTTCAACAAATGGTTCTGGTCTAACTGGATGTTGACATGCAAAAGAATAAAATTAGACCCATACTTATCACCTTGCACAAAACTGAAGTCCAAGTGGATCAAAGACCTTAACATAAAACTGGACATACTAAATCTATTAGAAGAGAAAGTGGGGAAAGCCCTTGAATTCATCAGCACAGGTGTCAACTTCCTGAACAGAACACCAACAGCTCAGAACCTGAGACCAACAGTCAATAAATGGGACCTCATGAAACTGAAAAGCTCTGTAAGGCAAAAGACACAGTTATTCGAACAAAATGGCAACCCTACAGATTGGGAAAATATCTTCACCAACCCCACATCTGACAGAGGGCTAATATCCAAAATTTACAAAGAACTCAAGAAATTAAATGCCAAAAAACCAAATAATCCAATCAAAGAATGGGGAACAGAGCTAAACAGAGAACTCACAAAGGAGGAATTCCTAGTGGCTGAGAGACACTTGAAGAAATTCTCAACATCCTTAATCATCAGAGAAATGCAACTCAAGACGACTCTGAGATTCCATCTCACACCTGTCAGAATGGCTAAGATCAAAAACTCAAATGACAGCACATGCTGGTGAGGTTGTGGAGAAAAGGGAACACTCCTCCATTGCTGATGGGAGTGCAAGCTTGTACAACCACTATGGCAATTAGTCTGGAGATATCTTAGAAAACTTGAAATAGCTCTACCTCAAGACTCAGCCATACCATTTCTGGGTATACATCCAAAATATTTCTCACCAAACCACAAGGCCGTTTCCTCATTTATGTTCATAGCATCCTTATTTGTAATAGCTAGAAGCTAGAAACAACCCAGATGTCCCTCAACAGAGGAATGGGTTAAAAAAAAAAACTATAGTACATCTACACAATGGAATACTACTCAACCATCAGAAACAACGAAATCATGCAATTTGCAGCCAAATGGATGGAACTACAGAAGCTCATCCCAGACTCAGAGTGAGCTATCCCAGACTCAGAAGGATGCACATGGCATCTATTCACTTAGAATTGGATTTTAGCCATATAGTACAGGATAACTATACTACAACCAATGCAGCAAAGGGAATATGAACATAGACTTTGTTTCCTGTCAATGAGACACTTTTCCCTAGTGGTGCTGCCTTGTAGGCCCCCAGTGTATGAGGAGGCTCTTGGCCCTCATATGACTGCTGACCTGGGGCAGGGGACTAATATGTAGGAACACTCCACTCCAGAGGAGTGGGTTGGAAGGAATAGGGGGTAGAGGGTGGGAGGGAGGGCAGGACTGGGAGGGGTGGAAAGGAGGTACTGTGATGGAGATGTAACCTGA
Organism: Lophiomys imhausi; assembly: GCA_907164525.1. Taxonomy (NCBI): domain Eukaryota; kingdom Metazoa; phylum Chordata; class Mammalia; order Rodentia; family Muridae; genus Lophiomys; species Lophiomys imhausi. The sequence goes on along the minus strand of CAJQZJ010004773.1, from coordinate 305,596 downwards.
AGTAATAAATAAACATAATAATAATTTAAAAAAGAAAGGCCACAGGAAGTTTGAGTTTTAAGACTGTTTGTGAGTTAATTTGTTATTTTAAAGTGATGCAACTCTCCTCCCCCATTCTGTACAATCTCAATATCCCTCATTATATCTTTATTTGGAGAGATGTCTGAGATTTCTTCAGTTATTTATATCACGTCTCTTCAGCCATAAGTTAAGTCCATCTTATGATATTTGTATTTATTCTTTCATAATGTCATATACATATACACATATGTAAATATATGCATCTGTTTATACACATATGTACACATATATGTATGTGTATGCATACACACAAATATCTCATATTCAGGCTTTTAAAATTCATTGCCAGGAAGCTGGCAAAATACTTTCTTAGAGAAACTGTGTTTTCTGGGTCTGTGTTTCCTCAGAGCCGTCCACATATACACACATTAAACTCTTTCACAGATTTTTACTGGAGTTTACTTAAAAAAATAATTGAGAATCTTTGATACACTTTTAACAATTATATAATTGAAAATAGATTTGGAGGTTAAGCAGGACAATCAAAAATGCACATTCTTTCTGCATTGCATTGGAAAATGGCTTCCTCCTCCACTTCCCCATTCTGAACACGGGTGCTGAGAACTTTGCCAACCCAATGTAACATCTCCAATGCAAGATGATATTCTAATGGCTCCAATAGACTAGAGTTGGGGTTTGAGCAAGGAGCACTAATCATGGGGTTAAAGGACCGAAGGAAAGTGCATTGGTGTATCACAAAGAAGAGGCACAGGATTTGGGGATCAAGTCTCTCTTTTAACTCATGGCTTAGATCAGCATTCAAGTTTCTCTGTGAACATCTGGTTTTGCTGCTGTTCACAAGTATCAGCCTCCAATCCTTCCTTTTCCCTTTTGCTTTATCCTGGATAGTGTTCCTCCCTTACCAAACATGAACAAGACCAAATGACACACCACCTCTAAGGGGTTTGACCACTGGTGATGATGGGAAAAATGCAGGTGGCAAGTTCATCCCATTATGTCTCTCTGTCTTCTGTCTTCCCAATCCTCTGCACTTACTATAATATATACAGGAATATATGGTCTATACATATACATTAATGGAGTCTTATACACTAAATATGAAAGGAACGGTTCTTTCTTTCTAACACTTCACGGTGTCTAGCACAAAAGTTTCCTGGGAAACTAAGGAACCAATAACTATCCCCATATAGAAATGTATTAAGGATGAATCAAGCTAATGTGTGTTAAATGGTCATGTCTCTTTCATAATAGGCTTTTTAAGGCTTGGACAAATGAAGAAAGCAGCTATGTTCACAAAGGCTACCATTATGGAACAGGTTATGTTAATTTGAAAATCAACATACAAGTATGTTATATTAATACATTAATGGAGGATGTCAAACAGTGGGTCCACGGATTAATTGCCCTCGACATCTTTAACAAACATCCCCAAATGGCAACTTGTGGTTAATGGTGATCTCTGATTAAACTATTTTACCATCAAAATTTGACTTATTATGAATTAACTTTCTCTGTTTGGGAGTTGCTTTTGCACAGAAATATTTACTCATGAGTAATTTAAACACAAATAATGAACAATTTTTACTGTTAAGAATACAACAAAAGCAGACCAATTTTGTTTCCATAAAAGGTATTATTTTAGGAGCAAAGTTCATAGCATGGTGAAATTGTCATGTAAATGATAGTTCAGGTCATTCTTTCCATGCTGTTACTCTATTTTATGTAATAGCAGAAGCAAAATGAAAAGAACATTTTCAGAGGGGAGTTCTTGTGGGACATAACAATTCTGGTGAGTCTCACCTCTGAGAACATCAGATTTTTCTCACTGGAAAATAGAAAACCAGCATGCAACTTCAAGAAGAGATCACAACAATAGGAATGAGGATGGGGAGGTGTGGTGAGACAGAAATGGGTTGAAGACACCAACACCAGTCTGACTTGGTTTGGGTTCCAGCCTATGATGGTAGGTAGTTTAAACCTCACATACATCTGTAGAAGGAGCAGGAAGAGGGCATCATGGAGCTTTGTGAAGATTAAATAAAACAAAATATCCATCTTCATGCAATTTCTGCTTAACCGTGTGAGTTCCTTCCCCCACTGCCATAAGCATGTATTGCAGGATGATTTTAATTAGTTTTAGGGAAGAAAAATGTTTAAAAATTTGGGCATAGTGGTGCATGTCTTTAATCCCAGCACTTTGGAGGCAAAAGCAGGAGGTCAGCCTGGTCTACATAGTGAGTTCCAGGCCAGCTAGGGCTACATGATGAGACCCTGTCTAAAAACAAACAAACAAGCAAACAAACAATGTTTATGAGATATTTGCTGTTTACCAAATGTGGTTCTAAACAATTCATTAATATTAACTCATTCTCCTAACCACCTGAAAATTACTGTCTTTATTTGTTCTTGAGGTGAAAAGGAACTGAAACACAGTGAACCACTCACCCAGTGGGTAAAGCAAGAGAGTGCTCAGCCATGCTCAAATGTCAGGCATGTGGTATGTACTTAAGTCTAGCTGTGGATGACTTTCATAGGATTGAAGGGAAAAACTCAGCAGCATTCTCTGCCCTCAGAACTTCATTGTCAAAAGTGAAATATAATATAATAAATATTATGTTCACAACCTAAACTACTATTTAAAATGAAAATGTTAAACATTTCTAAAGGGTTGATGGGACAAAGGGAGATGATACATGAGGATGAAGAGGAGCATCAGAATCACAGAAGCAGGTGATGGTGCAAGATAGGAAAAGAGAGAATCCTACAGAGAAAGGTGTCCAGTCTCAGGGCTGCAGAATGAAAAGGCCAAGTTGAGACATCAATAACAAAATTCTTACTTTCCAATATCCCAGGGAAGTTAATGTTACAGCCATGCCTGTCCCCATGTTGTGGAAAACCACACTATTGCCACTGAAATTTCTTCCATTGTGGGATATTCTGCAGTGACACAGCTATATCTCCACAGGCTCAGTCATTGGATTGCCTCTGAAGAATTTTCTGGTTGACACTCAGTTGCGTGTTCTTGTCCCCTGCTGCATGTCACTCTGCTGCCAGAGGCACTCAGCTACCAGGACCTTTAGCACTGCCTCTGCTGATGACCCTCACTCATGGTCATGCATTTTCCAGGACTGACCAATCTGGTGGTTAGGAGCTACGTTTTTACCCTTCCATGGCTGTTGATCTCAAGAACTCTAATAAGTGTACCACAGACACACTTACATCTCAGAGTCCCTGTACCAGTGTATTAATTATTTTTGTGGTACTACGACCTGTTCTTAGTGAAGAAATGATTTAGTTAAGAGCAATATGTCTATAGTTACTTAGTTCCATGTGCTTATGCTGAACGTCTTGGTGGTGTGAGCATGTGACAAAGAAGAATATTCACTTTTAGAATACGAGAACAGGAGAAAATTGGATACATAAATGAGCCAGGGTAAAATATAGCCCCAAGGACGTGCTGTCAGTAGCTTACGCTACCTTTTACCACTCCAAGAATTCCACTGTATTATGAATCATTGAGATATTCATTCACTCATTCATTAGGCAAAAGCTCTCATGGTCTAATTATCTCTAGAAACATCCTTCCAGAGACACCCACAGGTGTGCATCACTTGTCCTGACGTCAAACTGACAATCAGAATTCAAATTTAAGCAACACATGCTTGTGGTAGCAAATACCTCTCCTACAATGCCATGTAGTACATATATATTGGTCTGCCTGAGATTCCAAGTTCCAGTAACCTTGACATTGACAAATTCATATTTCCTTCCAGTTACGTGGGTTAGGTGAGGTTGAGATAACCAAAGAACTTGACTTGGTAGAAATAGCATCAACCAGGCTCAGATGTGGATAGAATTTTGATAAAAATATTAATGGGTATCTCATAAGACTTCCCACTGACTGACAAGACAAAACAAGACAGCTTGGTCATGACTATATCTGGGACAAGATCTACCCAAAAAACTAAAATATCTTCATTGTAACAAATAATACTACAAACTATAAGAAGGGGCTTGTGAAGCTCTAGTTAATTTGATTTTTTTCATGCTTGATTTGCTCTACTTTAAATGGCCACAGCTAAATGAACTAAAATTATATCAAAAGAAGACTGACCAAATGTCAGCTCACCCACTTCTATGGGTTCAATAATGAAATGGTGTACTGATATTTTAAAAAGTGATCAGAAGCAACTATTTTTAGACCCCAAATTTAATGAGGACTTTTCTTTCTAGTGTTGATTGTTCCCTGACAAGCAGATTTGTTCCCAAGTACATTAAGCTGAATTGGATCCCAAGAGGCCCCAAGATAACCTTGTCCCTATGTAAGCTCCACAGGGAGTCTGTGCAGTGCTCCAGATTGGAGGATGCCCTTCAGAGGTCGCACAACACAGGCCTGGTCATACTGCTGAACCCTGGGCAAAGTCCTAAAAAGAAAGCTGGTAAGAAACCAAGACAAGTACTTCAGCATATGAAATTCTGATCCACTTGGGGCCTCTAAGGACATAGAAAGGTATGCAGTCTCTTTTAAAATTCCACCTGTACAGAAGCGTGGCCCCCCGTCCTCTGCCTTGTCACCCTTTCCATGCAGTAACTTGTTATAGAGCCAAAGTCTTTTATTTATTTTATTTATTTTTTGTTTATTTATTGCTTCAAGTTACATCTCCATCACAGTGCCCTCATTCCACCCCTCCCGGTTCCACCCCCCACCCTCTCTTGCCTCCCCCATCCTTCCCACTCCTCTGATGTGGAGTGTCCCTACATATCAGCCCCTCTCACCTCAACAGTCATATGAAGGCTAAGAGTTTCCTTTTGCACTGGGGGCCCACATGGTACCACTCCTAGGGCAAATTGTCCCCTTAATAGATAACAAAGTCTATGTTTCTTATCCTTTTGGTGTATTGGTTGTAGGATAGTTATCCTGTACTATATGGCTAAAATCCAATTATAAGTGAGTAGATGCCATGTGCATCTTTCTGAGTCTGGGTTAGTTCACTCAGGATGAGCTTTTCTAGTTCCATCCATTTGGCTGCAAATTGCATGATTTCTTTGTTTCTGATAACTGAGTAGTATTCCATTGTGCAGATGTACCACAGTTTTTTTTTATGCATTAATGGTCAACTGTCAGGACATCTGGGCTGTTTCCAGTTTATAGCTATTACAAACAGGGCTGCTATGAACATAGATGAGGATATGTCCTTGTGGTTTGGTGAGGAATCCTTTGGGTGGATACCAATAAGTGGTATGGCTGGGTCTTGAGGTAGGGGGCTATTCCAAGTTTTCTAAGATATCGCCAGACTGATTTCCATAGTGGTTGTACAAGCCTGCACTCCCACCAGCAATGGAGGAGGGTTCCCCTTTCTTCACAACTTCACCAGCATGTGCTGCCATTTGAGTTTTTGGTCTTAGCCATTCTGAGAGCCAAAGTCTTAATGAAAACTGACCTGGCACTTCTTATTGAGAGGTCTGGTCAGTGTTAAAGGTCCATTGTCTAAATGTGACAGTTCAAAGAATGATAGAGCAATGTGTGGGAAAGCTATACAGACACAGAATGTAATCGACATTAAAACAAAAAATAATATATGCTGGGGATAGGGCTCAGTTAGTTAAGTATTTACCTGGAAAACATGAACACCTGAGTCCTGTGTTCAGAACCCACATAAAAAGCCCTGTGTAGTGGTACACACTTGTAATCCCAGCACTGGGAAGGTGGAGAAAGGGAGAAACCTGGAGCTCTCTGGCCAGGTAGCCTAGGAAAATCAATGAGCTCAAAGCCAGGCATGAGACCCTATCTCAAAAATCAAGGAGGACAGCACCTGAGGATTGACCCCCAAGGTTGACCTCTGTTTTCCACATACATGTATCTACATGGAATATATGAAAATATGCACACATCGAGTAATATAATAGGTTGCAACATATACAAATGTATTTCCTCTTCAATAGTCCTAAAGAAAGGACTGTTCAATCAAGACAAAAAATCTGGTTGTACAAACAGAATTTTTCCATTTAAGAAGAAAGGGTACATGTAGGGGTTAGATAAATTAGATTTAGAAAATATATAGGAGTTTCTGATACTGTCTCTTAATTCGGGGCCTGAAGAGCATTATCAGCATGAAGTCAGCAAAAACAGGAAAGACTTAATAGACTGAAAAACAGGAAAGACTCAAAAGACTGAAAAACAGGAAAGACTCAATAGACTGAAAAACAAGGTTGAAGTCAGGAAAACAGGAAAGACTCAATAGACTGAAAAACAAGAAAGACTCAATAGACTGAAAAACAAAGTTGAAGTCAGGAAAACAGGAAAGACTTAATGGACTTGAAGAAACAAAGTATCTAGCCTGACATTGTTTTCAGCTGCTAAGTGGGTGGAGCCCAAATTAAGCTGAAACAGAGTTCCTCCTATTTGAGGACAGTGCATGGAGCCCAGAAAGAGAAGAGGCCCCTGATGCTAGAGAGCTCCAAGAGTCCTGCTGAATAAAGTGCTGGCCATCATTTGATGGCCAGATTTCCCTGAAGCAGAAAGAAGCTGGTGAGCAAAGAAAGCCTGAGCAAGACACCAAAAGGCCAAGGACTGGACCCTGTGGCTCAGCTTTTTCCTGGAGGGGTTTGATCTGTCCGATCAGTGGCCTAGGGGAAACTGTCCCTGGCTTTAAGGACTGAGGCAGAGCAGCTGAGTTCCTGATTCAAAAGAAGTAAGTTGGCCTGCAGATGGCTGGGGTCTTCCACAGAGAAGAAAGCATGAAGCCTTATTTAAGGTGAGACTGCAATAACCAACTTACCCTGACGAACCTGCATCTGAGAGATCCAGAAAAAGGACTGCTAAATGTGTTAAAGAATCTACGACAAAGACTGTGTTCCTGACAACTGAGGACCTGCCCCAGAGACTGTATCATTCTAAAAGGTTATTAAAGTAGTTGTTATAATTATCAGTAGGTTTAGTGGATAGGTTAAAGGGGTTGTAGGAATTTATAGGATTAATAGTTAAGAAATTGTTGGTGTTTGTTGTAAGTGAATTTAGTAATAAATAAATAAGTGTTAAATAATAATTTAAAAGATCAGTTACAGGTACATGTGACTTATATTGTAAAAAAAAAAAGTACTAAATTCTTTTTAAAAGTAAATAAAAAGCCAGAAATGTATGCTTCTAATCTCAACACTCAAGAGGCTGAGACAGAAAGATTATAAATTCAGCTCCAGCCTAGACCATATAGAGAGTTTCAGGTCAGCCTGGAACTACTTATCAAGACCCAGTGTATCCCCCCATACACACACACACACACACACACACACACACACACACACACACATATACACATACGAGCACACACACATACACAAACACACATGGATTTTGTGTTTGATAAGAGAAAAGATGGTTGATCAAGGATCCCACTCTTTAAGTTCTGTGAGTGCATGGTTGGGTGAAAACCATAGTATCTTCCCATTTATCCCTGTTCAATTCCATTAGAAGATTCGACGTCATGCCTGAAATGACAATACTACTAAATTCTGTGGCTCTGTGTCTCTCCCATGAGTACTTAACCCTGTGCTGTGGCGGAACTTTAGCAGGATGAGGTGTGACAGCAGAGCTGGCTGTCTTTTTCTTTTCCCTCTACACCATTTCACAGATAGACAGTTCATCCTTGCATAGACCTTAACAACCTCACCATGTGGTGCTTTTCTTGCATCAGCCAAGACTTCTTGCCTTCTCATTTGAAGGAAGCGCTTTATGACGTCTGTTTTGCATACATCTGCATCTGCCCAGATGTCTGCTACTGCACTCTGAGGCCATCGTTAAATAGAATGAGAGTGATAAGAACATAAAAACTGTGTCGGTAAAGCAGCTAGTCCAATAACCAAGATAGTACTCAGTGAGTAGTACAGTATGGACACACCGGACATCCCAAGGGAGAGAAAACAAAGCGTGCAAGACCATTCTACTCACAACTGCACACACTTTAAAATGTATGAATTGTCTGTTTCTGGGTTCTTTCGCTGGATAACTTCAGACCATAGTTGATCAAAGATAGCTGAAATTTGAAAACAGGAACCACAGAAAAGGAGGGCTAGCATATATGATGGGCTGTGCAGAGTTAAACACATGCAAATCAACACAAACCTGTGTTTGCTGAGACTGTAAGTGTTCATTTTATAAGTTATGACCTGCAGAAAAAACAACTACAGGATTGGAATGCTCAGTCTGTCTGGTTAGAAGACTCCACATGACAAGGGGCTAAATTTACTGTCATCTTAATCATCCAGAGGGTCTTAAAGGGTGGTCTCTGGGATCTTAGCAGACATTTAAAAAAAAAAGAGTCAAGTCCTTGGTCAAGTCCATTGAGAAGCAGAGAGCTGAAAGCTGTTTTTTTACTTCAGAGGCTCCAGATTCTGCCAAGCGCTGACGGCCACCCTAACCTTCCAAGAAAGAAAGGGAGGTCCCACGATCCCCCATGGTCACTAGTGTCTCTTCCATGGAGGTAATTTGGAGGTTTAGTCCCAAAGACAGAATTTTGGGAAAGTTTAAGATCAATTTTGGAAATCTACTTGTTTAAATGCTATAATCGCTTCCTAAATTGTTAGCACTCTATCCATATCTTAAAATTCTTGTTTCATACATTTTTATACACATATCCTTTTATTTGACAGTATTGTGACCAACATTTTCAAAATTTAAATGACTGTTGACTGACTCCACATTGGAAGAGTATAATTCCATGTGTTGAAAGCTAACACACTTTTGGGGGGAGGATTTTACAAATTTCAGTAAACGGATTCAAATTGATGTCAGACTATATCAGCATACTTCTCAGGCTTTGAGCCGAACAACTCTTCAGAGCACAAATGAGCTGACTGGCTCTATCATTCTATCACTGTGGTGAAAAGAAAGCCCCAGTCCCCAACTCCTCCTCCTCCGGAGCTGGGAGCATACCCATTTCCATGAAGCAGCCTGGGACATAGGCCCTCAGGATGCCTGTCACCCTCCAGCAGCCAGCTCTGATACTCTGCTGAGGACAGATCTAAGTGGCTTAGATTGAAAGGGACTAGAAACAATTTCAAATTGGGAGTAAGATCCTACTGCCATGACAGCAACACATGCAGAAAGCAGCGTCAGGAGCATGCATTAATCAACCCTTAAAGCCAGCCATCAGAATGCCCCTCCCCTCACCCTGCCCCCCAATGCCTGATGTAAAGCAGAGACAGAGCTTTACAGCAGGAAGCACCTGGGGTCCAGAACTGGTGTAACTAATGCCTTCATCGTAGACTTAAACTGAGGGTAATAGTCCCAAAAGGAAGATGGCTTACCAGAAAAAAAAAATTTAAAGATAATGTATTGAAGCTCCTCGCATGCTGCTTGAAACATAGTGGGCTCTCTGCAAACAGTTTGTGATTGTGTTGGAACATAAAAATTTATGTAGCTGGCATGCTATGAGAATGCTAGTAATTTAGTGGTGTACGGTGGTACACACCTTTAGTTCTAGAACTTAGAGGCAGAGGCAGGCGGATCTTTGACTTTGAGGCCAGCTTGGTCTACAGAGAGAGTTCCAGGAGAGAAGCCTGTCCTAAAAAAAAAAGCTAGTAACTTACAAAAATTGTCAACTATCTACAGACTCTGTCAGGTTGCTACTAAACAGCAAATACTAGGAACAAGTCATCAAAATCTAGCATCCTTCAAAGAAGAGGAGCAAATGGGAAACTACAGACAGAGTTCTAATTCAATAAGCCCCAAGATCATTTCTTTTGCTGAAGAGGACTCAGCCATTCTTGTTGTCCCTATAAAGGCAGAAAACAGTTCCTAAATCTTCCTAGGAGACTGATGATGTGATATGGTGCAGGGATCCAACAAGTATGAAAATAAAGTGTGTGTGTTCCTGAAATGCAAATTGTAAAATGCAAATAGTCCTGTTGGGGTAGTGTTAAGCATTCTAAATGTTAATTAATTGGTCCTGCTTGCCGTCTGTTATTTACATTGACTGTGATTGGTTAAAATAAATGCTGAGGGCTGAAGACTGATGCAGGAATGTATGGAGAGAAAATGGGAACTGTCCAGGCAGTCATTGGTATGTCCTTTCTTAGTTTTGGAAGCTGCAGGCCCTGCACTTCCTATATAAGCAGATATATTTATCCCTCTCAGGTCTCTGAGGTGGTTGAAGAATAGACAGCTAGAGTCTCATAGCTAAATTTTGAGTTGTTTAGGAATCAAGAGGGTGTTATAGATCTAAGAAGATACTCTTAAAAGTGTGTTGCAAGTTAGTATGAATGTTGAGTCAGATATAGACCTTTAAACTCATGGAGATGGTTAGATAGTAGAATGTTAAAGTCAGGGGCCAAATATGTATAAACTGGACATTGGGAAGGTATACTGGGCCATTTAACTCTCATAAATGTGGCATACTTATATCTGTTGTTTTGTATAATACTTACTGTTATAAGAGAAGGAACCATCTGTTGGACTGAAAGGGGAAACTTCTGGGGGGAAGAGGGTGGAAGGGCGGGATAGGAAGGGGGAATAGGGAGGGGTTTGTGACTGAGATGTAACTTGAAGAAAAAAAATAAAGTATTTAAAATAAACAAACAAACAAACAAACAAATAAATAAATAAATGCTGAGGCCTGAGATTGGGCAAAGACAGAGAAAGGTGGGACTTCCTGGGATTAGAGCAGGAAGCCTGCGCTTTAGACAGAAGATTCAAGCATTCCAGCCAGGAACAGCAGAAAGAAGGCACACACCGTGGGTTAGAGAAAAGAACCTCATTCCACATGGCCAGGAACATCGGCATATCGTAGAGAATGGTGGTCCAAGGGGACGTATGTATATATGGGGTCATATTTGGGTAATAGAATTAAGAGCTAGCTTAGATGGGCTAGGATTGCACAACTCAGGCCAAGGCTTGTTAAAATCCATGTGGTCTCTATGTGCTCATTTATAATGGCTGCTTAAAGATTAACAGCCACCAAACCAATTACTGATAATAAATGCTGGTTAAATAATTTAATTAGCATATTTCTGTTTACATAGCCCATGAAGAAATCAACAGGAAAATCTCAGCCCAAGGCACTAGGCAAAAGATCTTGGCTTCAGACATTCAAAGTATAATGACATCGAAAGAAATTCTCAGGGTGCTGAGTGGCCACTGGGCCTTATTTTCTCTGAATTCCTGCATCTCTCACTACATCCACAATGTGACACAAACTGTCCCCATAGAGAGCACATTCAGTTACCCAAGGAGAAGTTTCCACCCTGTTCCTGTTACAGGGAGCTCCATATATATTTTCACCCTTAAGGCAACTGGAGTATAGTTAGAAAGAAAGAATTGTTTGCATCTAACTAAATCCCCACTCATGTCCTTAAGCTCCTCTTCCATACAAAAGCACAGGGGTTGTTGGTTTGATGGAAATCATTTTCCTTCCATGGAACATTAATACAGATCCTTGCCTATTCGTGTGGGTCGCCATCTGTGGACAACACAGTTCTGTGACTGTATAATATTCAGTCCTCTACCCCCTGGGACATGAACTGTATCCAAATGAAGTCTTGACCTTCATTTCACAGAGAGCTATAAGGAATGGCACTTTCTGTGGAAGTTGTTAGACCATAAGACATCTTGTTCTGTTTTGTCCTCTGGCTCCAGCCCATCCTGCATGCCTCTAAATCACGCGCTCTGGAAGATACTGCCACGGAGCCTTTTCTTTTTCTTTGCAAAACCAGTGGTGGATAACAATCCTAGAATGTTGTCATAGTCCTTCTAGAAATGATCCATTGGTTAATAGTCATCGAGGAGGACTCTGTCCTAACCCAGAAATCCTTTAGGATGAGAAAATATCCCCCAAAGGGAATACGTCTCTGCAGTCAATGCCTCTCTCTGAGACATAGCCACTTGGGCTCAGTGAGGAGAGAGCACAGTAATAGAAGAATTTAACTGAAGTTGACACGTTCTCATTAGAGTGGCTGAAACAAAAGCACATATGGATCTTTCTGAATCATTGAACACACACTGTTTGATAAATTATATTCTCATTTTCAGAGGCTGTGGCTCTGACTGCCTGAGTAGGTAATAGCTGTCCCCAGCCCTGGAATGCTAGTTTTCACCACCGGAAAAAAAAAAAAAAAAAGGGACTCAATGGGCCAGTGAGGAAGATCAGAGAAGGTGACTAAGGGCTGCTGACACGACTGTCTTCAACCTGGCTTAGGTATGAAGACCCCTGTACACACGGAGGTCTTTCCACTGGGCTGGTCTCCATGAAAGAACAGGAAGAAAACCAACGTTGAAAGTATGACGTGACAAAAGAAAACCGTTTATTTCAACCCATTCTCTGAGTTTTTAATAATCCTGCCCCATTCTTGGGTTTGATTTGGACAAAGGAAGTGGGATGAGAGGAGTGGGGTGAGAGAGGGCTGTCGGTACACAGGCACCTCCCCAAACACAGATCCCCACTTTTGAGCCCTCTATCAACATTTCTGAGACAGACTTGAGAGTCCGGCTCTCTGGTCTCCATGACAGAACCACGCAGAATGGTGGAATCAGGAAAGGGGCAAGGTGAAAGGGCTTTGGGGGATTTTCACGAACCCACACGAGGCTCCTGTGCTGCTCCTGGCCTCTGCCCAAATCTGTACAGACAGCGCTGCTGCCACTGGGGCCTTTGCCCTGGGGAGCTGCGCAGCCAGGCTACTGTCTGTCACTCACATTACTGATCAAGCCAAATCCTTCTCCCGCCTCACTAGTGGAGGTGGGGCCCGAGATGAGTACCTGGCATTGTTCAGCTTCCCTGGGGAAGCTTGTAAGTTCAGACACTCAGCCGTTTAACTCCATAGACTCTATCTACTTCCTACCAAAAAATAAAGGGAAGGGAAGGTTCTGGGGTTGGGGGATGTTTACTAGAACCTTCCACAATTGTGGTAAAATGCAACATGAACTGTTTTCTATAGAAATGACTCTGCCCGGCTGCAATTCAAACAAATTGTCCTTTGAGATCTCAAAATATATACACTAAAGGTTTGTTTAGCTTCAAAATATCAAAATAATTTCTTCTTTAATCCGGATTGAAAGGTAATACTTTATATATTGTCAAAAAACCAAATTTGCTCCAGGAAAAATATTACCTGAACCCCCCCCCAAAAAAAAGGTAATTGTCCCAGAGTTAGGATTAGGGCAGGGCTCTGTTCTTATCTTTCCAGGAGATTTAAAGCATCCATTCAAGGAATCCAGGGACAACTAGACAACGGAAACCTCAGCAAAAAACAGATCAGACACCAAAGAAGACGAGTGGCCCAGATGATCCAGCCTTGCAGACTTCTTCAATAGCAGTTTCCTCAAAAGTCTATAACTACAACAACTCAAAATCGCTAAGATCGTTCAGCTCCACAGACTACTCCAGCCAGATCTTCAGTAAAGTTCTGAAGATCAGCTTCTGTCTATGAACTTCGTAGGACATCTAAATAGCTGAGCACAAAGGGACTGAACATCAAATGATTCTATTAACATTTTTAACCATTTTTCCATTCTTATTTGGGCCCCAAACAGGTTTACTACGTCCCAAATCAGCAGGAAGTCATTTTAAGAGAACAACGTCCCATCCCCAGAAGGTGGGGAGGGTGTTCTCCCCCTTTGGTTATTTGATAGATAATAGAAAATTTTGTTATTTAGGGGAAAAGACTACAAGCTGTTAAGTGGTCTTGTTAAATGGGTTTTGGAGGTTAGACCCAGGGACTTCTCTCTTTTGCTTTTCTGTATCCTCCTTTCTCTCCTATATAGGAGTGAACAGACTTGAGAAAAATGGGACATAGACGTAGTATAGGAAAGAACAAGAAAAAAGGACAGATTATTGAATATAGCTTTATACCTTTGTATACTGATACAAAATAAATATTATATTTGGCTAAATTGGTATTGATCATTGTATATTAATGCAAATTTAAGATTGTATAGGGCTACATCGGTATTGATCTTTGTATATTGATACAAAATTAAGATTATATTTGGCCACAATGGTATTGACCCTAGTATATTAATGCAAAATTAAGATTGTATTGGGCTACATCGGTACTGATCTTTGTATATTGATACAAAATTAAGATTATATTTGGCCACATTGGTATTGATCTTTGTATATTGATACAAAATTAAGGGTAACGCTTCTTAAAGGTATTGTTTGTACTAATACTTAAAAATGAAATGTCAAGTTTTGACCTCTCGCTACCAACCGACATAAACTGTTTAGGATAATTAAGAAACAGAAACTAATAGTCATGAAAACGTGTCATTTTGTTAGTTACTATGACAGTCTATCACAGTTATTTTCTAAGCTACTCAGAAATCAAGTTGCTAAGAGACAAGCAATAATTGCTTATCTAAATATAAGAGATAGATAGGGCATCTTCAAAAACCTCAAGAGATCTGCAGAATATGGCATTCAAAGATGTTTTCTTAACTTTAGGTTTTTTATATCAAGACATATCAACTCCTGACAGCACCCCCTATTCTCCTCCAAGTAGAAGATGAGCATCAAAGAATCTCCAGTGGGAGATGATTGAATTAGTCGCAAGCCTTTCTCTTGGTAGGAAAAGCCCCTTGCTCCAACTGTAGACAGAATGCTGTCCAAAAAGGACAAAACCTGGAAGCAGGTAAGTCGACAGCCTAGCTCTGCCAAGACAGGGTAGGTAAGTCCTTCATAACCCCTGCTCTACAATCAATGTCTGTCAGAGAAACGGGGCCAAATGACCGAAGATCAATGCTGTAATGTATGGAGAGAAAATGGGAACTGTCCAGGCAGCCACTGGTATGTCATTTCTTAGTTTTGGAAGCTGCAGGCCCTGTACTTCCTATAAAATCAGATATATTTATCCCTCTCAGGTCTCTGAGGTGGTTGAAGAACAGATAGCTAGAGTCTCATAATTAATTTAATTTTGAGTTGTTTAGGAATCAAGAGAGTGTTATAGATCTAAGAAGATACTTTTAAAATTGTGTTGCAAGTTAGTATGAATGTTGAGTAAAATATAGAACTTTAAACTCATGGAGATGTTTAGATAGTAGAATGTTAAAATCAGGTACCAAATACATATGGACTGGTCATTGGGAATGTACGCTAAGCCATATAACCCTCATAACTGTGGCCTAATTACCTCTGTTGTACTGTATTGTATTTATTATTATAAAAGAGCCATTTGTTGGACTGAAAGGGGAAAATGTAGGGGGAAATAAGATATACCTTAAACTTAAAAGAAAAAAAAAGGGAAGAGGATGAGGGGTTGAGGGTGGGAGGGTGGGACTGGAGGGGGAGTAGGGAGGGGACTGCGATTGAGATGTAACTTGAAGAAATAAAAAATAAAGGAAAAAAAGAGAAAAAAAGAAGCTCACTTGAGGAAGATGAAGGGCAAAATTGTATGGGGTGTGTAAACTAATAAAACCCGGGCCCACTGACCAGCCTTGAAACTCCAAAATGCTTGGCACTTAGTCACTGTGTACCTGCAATAGGACACAACCTAGAAGCTTGTCTAAAATAGTTCAAGCTAAATGGAATGACTTTTGTGGACAAAACTATAGCTACAGGAAATATGGTAGATTGGGTAACAAGAAGTCAACACCATATTGGGCAAGTCTAGAACGTGACAGTCTATAGATTAATGAACCAATTTCTAGAATATTCTAATGACATGAAAGGCAACAAGCAGGGGGTAAGGAAGGAATGTGTGTTTACAACAATAAAATGAACTAGCTTACTAGTTAAACACAGCATGTAAACTTTGTGAAGTTGATTCAAAACACACACACATTCAGAACACATTTTGAGAAAGCTTGGGAGAATAGAATATTTTCTGGGCTTAAACAAACTGAAAACATTATTGTCAGTTGAACTACTTGTGATATCAGTTGGCAGTTATCCTTCTTTATAAGAAAAATACATGCTGGGCATTCCTTCCTTTGTGCATTCTCTGTTTAGCTCTGTTCCCTATTTTTTTTATTGGATTATTTGATTCCTTGGCATTTAATTTCTTGAGTTCTTTGTAAATTTAGGATATTAGCCCTCTGTCAGATGTGGGGTTGGTGAAGATATTTTACCAATCTGTACACTGCCGTTTTGTTCAAATGACAGTGTCTTTTGCCTTACAGAAGCTTTTCAGTTTCATGAAGTCCCATTTATTGATTGCTGGTCTTAAATCCTGAGCTGTTGGTGTTCTGTTCAGGAAGTTGTCACCTGTGCCAATGATTTCGAGGGTTTTCCCCACTTTCTCTTCTAATAGATTTAGTGTATCAGGCCTTATGTTAAGGTCTTTGATCCATTTGGACTTCAGTTTTGTGCAAGGTGATAAGTATGGGTCTAATTTCAATCTTTTACATGTCGACATCCAGTTGGACCAGCACCATTTGTTGAAGATGCTGTCCTTTTTCCATTGTACGGTTTTGGCTTCTTTGTCAAAAATTAAGTGACCATAAGTGTGTGGGTTCATTTCTGGGTCTTCAATTCGATTCCATTGATCATTGATCCACTGGTCTGTTTCTATACCCGTACCATGCTGTTTTTATTACTATTGCTCTGTAGTACAGCTTGAAATCTGGGATGGTGATACTTCCAGATTTTTTTTTTTTTTTACAGGGTTGATTTAGCTATTCTGGGTTTTTTGTTATTCCATATGAAGTTGAGAATGCTTTTTCCCGGTCTATGAAGAATTGTGTTGGTATTTTGATAGGAATTGCATTGAATTTGTATATTGCTTTTGGCAGGATGGCCATTTTTATTATGTTGATCCTACCTATCCATGAGCATGGGAGATCTTTCCATCTTCTGATGTCATCTTCAATTTCTTTCTTCAAGGACTTGAAGTTCTTGTCATACAGGTCTTTCACTTGCTTGGTTAGAGTTACCCCAGGCATTTTATATTGTTCATGGCTACTGTGAAGGGTGTTGTTTCCCTAATTTCTTTCTCAGCCCATTTATTTGTTATATAAAGAAGGGCTTCTGATTTTTTTTGAATTAATTTTGTATCTAGCCACCTTGATGAAGGTGTTTATCAGCTGTAAGAATTCTCTGGTAGAATTTTTGGGATTGCTCATATATACTATCATATCATCTGCAAATAAGGATAATTTGACTTCTTTGTTTCCAATATGTATCTCCTTGATCTCCTTTAGTTGTCTTATTGCTCTAGCAAGAACTTCAAGTACTATGTTGAAGAGATATGGTGAAAGTGGACATCCTTATCTTGTCCCTGAGTTTAGAGGAAATGCTTCAAGTTTCTCTCCATTTAATTTGGTGTTGGCTACTGGCTTGCTATATATCACCTTTATTATTTCTAGGTATGGTCCTTGTATGCCTGCTGTCTCCAAAACTTTTAGCATGAAGGAGTGTTAGATTTTGTCAAATGCTTTTTCAGCATCTAATGAGATGATCAGGTGATTTTTTTTCTTTCTTAATCATCATAAAAATGCAACTCAAGATGACTCTGAGCTTCCATCTCACACCTGTCAAAATGGCTAGGATCAAAAGCTCAAATAACAGCACATGCTGGTGAGGTTGTGGAGAAAGGGGAACCCTCCTCCATTGCTGCTGGGAGTGCAGGCTTGTGCAACCACTATGGAGATCAGTCTGGCAATATCTTAGAAAACTTGTAATAGCTCTGCCTTGGGACCCAGCCATACCACTTCTAGGTATACATCCAAATGACTCCTCACCAAATCACAAAGAAGTTTCCTCATCTATGTTCATAGCAGCCTTATTTGTAATAGCTAGAAATTGGAAACAACCCAGATGTCCCTCAACCGAGGAATGGATTAAAAAACTGTGGTACATCTACACAATGGAATACTACTCAGCCATCAAAAACAACAAAATCATGCAATCTGTAGCCAAATATAGAACTAGAGAAGCTCATCCTTAGTGAGCTAACCCAGACTCAGAAGGATGTACATGGCATCTATTCACTTATAATTGGATTTTAGCCATATAGTACAGGATAACTATACTACAACCAATGCACCAAAGGGAACAGGAATATAGACTTTGTTTCCTGTCAATGAGACACATTGCCCTAGTGGTGCTGCCTTGTAGGCCCCCAGTGTATGAGGAGGCTCTTGGCCCTCATATGACTGCTGAACTGGGGCAGGGTACTGATATGTAGGGACACTCCACTCCGGAAGAGTGAGATAGAAGGGGTAGGGGGTAGAGGGTGGGAGGGTGGGCCTGGGAGGGGTGGAAGGAGGGCACTGTGATGGATATGTAGCCTGAGTAATAAATAAATATTTTTAAGAAAGAAAAATACATGAAGCAGTTCTCTCTCTTGAGAAGCCCACACTCATACTTGGATGTATGTTTCCCTTCTCCTAAAAACCTTTCTAGCTCCATTAATACCCATGATTAAATCTATTTTCAAGACAATTTCTTCAAAACCTTTATCTTTGCTTTATACAAGAAAAGAAAAAAATAAAAATAGTGGGAGACATCCATGGCATGCCCAGAAGACTGTATTTTACATTATTCCTTCCCCATCATCTGGTTCTTACATTCTCTCTGGTTCCTCTTTTATGATAACCACTGAACCTTAGTGGTGGGAGATTTAATAGAGACATCTTGTTTAGAACTGAGCGCACAGATTCTTTTTATTGTTCTTGTTTTGTTTTGTTTTTTCAAGACAGGGTTTCCCTGTGTAGCCCCGATTGTCCTGGAACTCACTCTGTAGACCAGGCTGGCCTTGAACTCACAGAGATCCACCAGCCTCTGCCTCCCGAGTGCTGGGATTAAAGGCGTGTATCACCACACCTGATCTAGCACCCAGACTCTTACCCTCAGCATTGGGACAGTTACACCTTTCTATTTACTGCTACCCACTACAAAAGTAAGCCTCTCGGACCAAGGTTGAAAGTCTGTGGATATAAACATACATATTTAGAAGGAAATTTGACAGCATGACTACATAGCAAAATAACAGTAGAGCTCCACCCTAGAGCCTATGACCTCCCTAGCTGTGGGCTTTTGACCAGGATTACAGTATCAGGCATGAGAGTCTCTCCTGTGGGGCAGGGTTCAAATGCAGTCAGAAGGAATCCAGTTACACAATAATACTCACACCACTATTGCACACATCTTTCCTGCAGCATGCAGTTTCTGCATTAGTAGTTAGACCATTGATGCCTTGTCTCCTCTCCTAGCAGCCTGCATACTACAATCTGGTCAGTTTCTCTATGTAATGCAGTCAAAATGTGTGGTATCTGCAGCAATAGGATCTTACCATGTAGTTATGCTTGGAAACTGAGGACAAGGCCTGTCCTGTTTGTGGGAGACCTCCACGGCCTTCCTGACCAATAACTCCTAGGAAGATATGTATCCCAAGTCCTGTATGTGATTTTTCACTTAATATCCATGTCTTCTTGGAGCAATGTTGTTTATCCATGTAGGGTAATTCTGTTCAAATTATGTTTAAATTGTATTTTGAAATCAGCTTAATCATAAACTTGTACTAGCTGTGGTTTCCTGCACAAGACCTGTGTGAGCTCAAGACAGCCAAAATCCTGGCCTAGATGGTGCCTTTCAAGTCCCACTCCTTACCAAGGAGCTATTGACAGTGCATTTGCTGGGTTTGTGTGTGTGTGTGTGTGTGTGTGTGTGTGTGTGTGGGTGTGTGTGCGCATTTGTATGTGTGTGTATGGCTACTCATAGGTCCCTATGCCCTAGCAGTTAACCCCACCTCCCTGTATTTATTTTACCTATCAGCCACACTAACTGGACTTAGCGAGTTATTAAACAAAACAAAAAGATTTGACATTAGGAAACAATATACTTGAGGAAATATAGGGGAAAGTGGGGCTAGGTATGATCATATTTTATTGTATACATTCATAATTCTCAAAAATACAGAAAAATTTTAAATAGCAGGAGAAAGATCTTGTTAATTAGAAGTACATCCTGGAGTACTAGGTATGAAACAATAAGTGCTTTTAAATATTGTAGGAAAAGGTCAGAGAAATGGGGAGTGATTAGCCAATTATTAATAGCTGAAGATGTCAAGTAAGTATCTTTCATTATATTATGCAATTTATACTTCACTATTTGAAAGGTTCCATTTAAAAGAAAATAATAAGGTTTACTGCCATGTTACCTATATAGAGTCATTCATCATAAAGCTTTTAAATTCTGTTTTTTATTAAAAATTTACAAACGAAATTTCAGCTGAAATGTAGAGAAATGTTCTGCAATTGTGTGCTTCAATAGTCTAACTTTGGAGATAGGAAAACAGCACATTCGAGTAGCTCCTTGGGCTTAGCTGATCTGTTCCCTGATCTCCAGTTTCTCTAAGGAAGAATGTTTATAACCACCCTCTCTTGAAATGTCAAAGTGAACCTTTCTAATCGCTCCATGATGAATGTACTGATTGTGTCCTAGTGACTTTATGACAGGACGATGAGGCTCTGGGAAAATGAACTGGTTTTGTCACGAATACACTGTGATAAATTGAGGGCATTTCATCAAATGCCATCCGAAAAGGTGTGTCTTCAGAAAGGAGATATTTCCAATACTATTCATCTCTGTATTATCCCTGAATAGCACTGAATACTCAGGCTTGGCTGTTGTATTCAGTTCAATGTGTTCAATACTAAAAAAGTATGTGAAACGCTAAGAAGAAGTTATCCCTGAAAAAATATGAAACTACTTGCACCATCTATGCGGGTACCCAAAAATGAAACGGGATGGAACTTTGGAAATGACTACAGTGAGGGTATGGAATTGGCCATGTCTAGGATGTTAGGTTTATTATTCTATTTCCTGCTGTTGAAACAGAATACCAGACGCTAGGTAACTTGTGAAGAAAATGCATTTATTTAGCTTATAGTTTGAGAGCTGAAAATCTAAACAACAAGGGCTTCCCTTGGCTGTGTCTAGTCACAGCAGATGGTATCATGAAAGGAGAGCATGGGAGCTGGAGAGATAATATGCAGAGACAAGAAGCAGAGAGAAAAGAGGAGCTCGACTTGTTGGACTACCTGTAAGTCATACAGGGCGCTTTCAGTATACAGTTTTCCTGAGTCGCTGCCCATACTGAGAGGACTTTCTGCTGAGTCAGCTGTAACTCCTCACCTATACTCATAATAAAGTAAACAACCCAACAAATTCACTGGCTTACCAGTTGGACCTTGGTGAAATCACTACTTTGGTCTATCATCAGGGCACTGTCTGTGCTCACTAGATATTTGTTCCCGTATCCCCAGGAAAAGTCTCACTGCAGTCATTCTGAGCATCTCTTAAGCATTTATCACTAACTGGTAACCCTCAAAAGCTGCATTTACCCTTAGACCCATACCTGCAATGAACTAGTCTGCTCTCTAGATCCATCCCCTTATCTTCATATCACCACATGAGCATTGAGCTTCTAACACACGAAATCCTTAACAAACTCCCAAACTTACCCAAACCAGAGTACAGGGGACACATCTTCAGTAAAAAGCAGTAACATGTGATGACATGACAACAAGAGAAAGATATTCCTACTTGATGTAGACAAATAGTGGCTTCTGAGGCAAAGATGAAGTAATGTGCCGACATTACTACAAACAGAAACAATGGGGGGAGAAAGTACATAAGCTTTAAGTGCCTCAAAGACTACTTTAAACACAAGTTGTGCAGAGGGTGTCAGAGATTACCTAAGTACATGCTCCCAAGTGTATTCTTCATGTCCTTAGAGGTCCTATCCTCTAAATCCGGCTAAGTCTTTTCATAGGCTCTGTGTTTAGGAAGGCATAATGACTGGAATTCTAGAGCATTCTCCAAAAGAGATGCCACCACCGATAGCCTAAGCCTAAGCCTAAGGTGATACAGTAGCTGTCACAGGGTGACTTAGAGCATCTACTCTAATATTTTATACCTACAAGGACATAGTTATTTTTAGGGAGAAAGAATTAATTTCCAGTTTTTCACTGAAAGCATATATATTCTTGGAAGCACATCTAAGGTCTGTTACTATTTCTCATGAGTTATGTCAAATACCCCAACCAAAACAACCTCCTAAAAGCAGTGGGTCATGGTCAGTGCTACCTAGCATTTCCTCAGAATTGAAGCATTCCATTCTGGAGGGAACTTCATTAAAGACTCATGAAGTGAACAACTCACAAGTCTTAGGAAGTTTCCAAACCTTACAGGATTTATAAGCTATCTCCCACTATAAGGTTATATAAATAATAGGGATTGTTGGGAAGAATGGAGTTGGGTTTTTTTTTCAATGTCTAGGCTGCATGGAGGAGACTAACTTGTTGGACTACCCCTGAGTCATGCAGGGAGCTTTCAGTGGGCAGTTTTCATGAGTCGCTGCCCATACTGAGAGGACTTTCTGGTGATGCATCTGTAACTCCTCACCTATACTAATAATAAAATAAATAACCCAATAATTTCACTGGCTTACCAAGTTGGACCTTGGTGAAATTACTACTCTGGTCTATCATCAGGGCACTGTCTGTGCTCACCAGATATTTGTTCATATCTCCCTAGGAAAAGTCTCACTGCAGTCATTCTGAGCATCTCTTAAGCATATATTAGGTTCAACCACTACCTTATGTTCAGAGATGTTTGGATATGAAATCTCCTTCTACCTGAGAAATTCTGTCTCTTCCTAGATGGCAAAAGTCTCATGTCTTGTCAAATTTTAACAGAATTAGACCCTTTCATTTACAGTTCCCCAACAATGGTATATTTCAGAGCTGTGTCTTCATTGCACTGCTGAGAACATTCATTGGTGACATCTGTCACTTGGAACTTTTCCCTTAATAAAATTTATTATGAACACATAAAACAATGCTATTGCTTCAGGACATCTGGCATATGCAATCAATGCCTTTGCAAAGAATGGGGTGGACGAGGTGGGGGGGAATGAAAGCGCTCTTCCCAAACCACATGCAAGTTTTGTGTTAGAGTGAGATAAATTTCCCTCTTGTCTAAACATAGCTAGCTACATACAGTCCACAGGTCACCAATATTTTGTGGGAAATTACATCTCTGAAGAGTAACTGAATATTTATCATGACACAGATTCCACAGATTGACCAACAACCTCATATGAAGGAAAATTTTCACTCTATTCCATTAGAAATAATTGTGCTGGAACAGTGCCCCCCTGCGTTAAAAAGGCCACATCCATGTACTGTGGCAAAGGAGTCCCTGAGATTGATCTGACCTATTTGTTTTGTGGGTTTGGATGCTGCTGAGTGAGCCAATGGTATTTCAAGTTGGTGCTGTTTTGGACAGAGTTGGAGCTTCATGGGGTGCAGATTTTCCTCAGCAAGCCAATCATGACTGCAAAACCAAGATAAGTATCAACTATGTGGAGTGGCAACTTGTCGTGACTGCTCCAACTTAATGAATATATGTCATTTTATTGCTCAAACATCTTTCACAATTGAATATCTGACTTTAAAAGAAATGGTTGAACCATTTCCACATCTCACTAGCATTCATCTGTAACAATCTGTAGTGTTTATCTATAGTTTAAATGCAAAAAGAAAAGAAAAATCATTCTGATGCTTCATGCAAGGCTGCTTCTAGAACAAAACAAATAATGGCTACAATTTTCAGAGCTGTGCTCCCATACAGTATACGCTAAATCCGACAAGTTTAATTCCCTTACAGTGATGGCTTGAAATACTGCAGGAGAAATATTCAAATTGCCACGACTGTGGAGGAAGCATTGGGCCTCTGTTTGCCAATCTCTTTTAAAGGATACCCACCAAGATTATTCTTGGCTCAGTGATGCATTTGCCTTCCTCCATAAACCTAGTGCTGTTTTACTGAATTCATCCTTTCTCATTTTTGGTAAATTCTAATTGGCTCCCACTGAGGCTTGGCAGCCACTAATGTGATCATATGCCTGGGATATTTAACAAAGTGTTCACCATTTCACTCTATACTGGAGGGTAGCTGTATCTATTCATTTTTCCTGTCATAGCTGTTGGGCTGTTATGACAACCTTCACATGACTGATTTTGTAGCAGAATTGTTTTGTGTGCTGGAAAACAGTAACACTCCACCAGCTCCATATCTTTTGCTTCTGAAACTAAGATATGATCTAAGACAGACTCATGTTTATACACAGAAATGAGTGCTTGCCAGCCTGTCCAATGGTGGAGCAAGTTGTGACTTAATTGCTTATAATACTGAACACTTGCAAAAATATAGTGCAATGTAATTATTCTGTGATAATTCTTCCAATCCTTCTAAAATGAGCTTTTAATCAGCTTTAGAAAAAACTGTAACAGACTTTTTCTTCAGATGTTTAATGGGAGAGTTTCAAATAACTTGGAATCTCAGGAAACTTCTTCAAGACATTTGAATTCAGCTTTTGTTTCTTTAAAAACAAATTCACTAGAGAAAAAAATACACTCTGTTACACTGTTCATGTGACTACAAAGACTTAACCTGGCAATAACTTGTAAAAAAAAAAAAAGTTGAAAATACATGTTTCAAGAAGCATTTAACCTAAAAGATTTTCCTTGCTTATAGGTACTGTCTCCTTAACCTTATCATTGAGGGTCAACCCTGAGCACTGTGGCTTTCCTCATATTGTCCTGTGAGCCTGTGGGTTCTAGAGACTGAATGCAAATGCAAAACCAGGTGGGACAGATGGAGGAACACCATGGGCAAGGTCTGTTCTTAAACTAGAGGACACTGCAGGCAGACGGGAGGATATATCTTCAGCTGACCCAGACAAACACAGCATACTGTGACCATGCCATCATGAATGAGCCCAAAGGCCAAATGGCAGAAGGTGCCAATATCCTAGTCTGCTTTCCCCTAACAAGAGTATGGAGTTATAAGCAACAATGTCCTGCAAAAGTACAGAGGGGCCCTTTCCAAGCATCTCAGAACCATTTGTTTATTTCTCTTTTTTAATTTCTTTGCTGGCCATTTATCAACTCCCCACCACACCCCACTGTTCTTCTGTCTACAGGGTTCAAACCACTGGTGACACGGCTCACTGGCTGGTTATCATACTCTCACGTACAGCAACTTTGGCACAAGCTGTTCCAACATTTGGCAACATTAGGGTCAATGGAACATCCTGTGGGGTGTCTTCGGTAACTCTTCCTCCTGACCAATAAAAATAACTTACTGAGGGCCCACAATCATACAAGCCAGTGCAATGCCTTTCCTGGCGGTAGCTATTCTTAGAGACTCAAGCCCTCTCTGGGTTGGACATGTTCCACTATAGAGTCACATCTCTAGCTCCAGCGTAGGTGATTCCAGTGGTAAGTCTTTGCAGAGGCATCCTGGGACACTGTTCCAGCACCCAACCACTACCACCTTATGCTGTGAAGACTGAGGGAGACTGGAAGCTATCTACAGTCTCATTCGGTGTTTTTAACTCAAGCTGTTTGCTCTCTATAAAACTCAAGGACGTTTCATTCACTGGTCTTTCAGCAGAGAGACAGTTTTTCACATTCACTGATCTCCTTGCCTTAACCCCACCCCAGGTTACTCCTACACACTCACATGTACATGTGAATTCACATGTACAGCCTACATGTTCCCTCATATTAGCCTCTGGCTGATACTATGGCAAAGGTGACCAAGGGCTCAATTGTTTATCTCATTGTCCTACCTGAGCTGATACCTGGCAGCTTTCTATGGCCCATTCAGAAGCTCTGCAATTTGTGGTTTAAAATTAAGGTTATTCAGGTGGCTGGAGAGATGTCTCAGTGGTTAAGAATGTATATTGCTCTTGCAGAGGTTCTCAGTTCAATTCCTAGCACCCGCATTGGGCAACTCACAACTCCAGCTTCAGAGGGATCCAATACTTCAAAGGCACTTGTCCTCACACACCCATACACAGAGACATGCAGACACAAAAATAAGAGCTATGTTTGAATGTTAAGGGTCCAAGGAGCTAGTCCAGAGATGCAGTATTTGACCAGCATGTGCAATGCTCTGGGTTCAAGTACTTATTTATGCAAATGAGTCCTTCTCAGTAATTAGTAACCCAGTTGCTTTTATTTCAAGGACCAGTATGTATGGTCCAGCAATATGAAACACAATGAACTGGGTTAGGGGTGGAGCACTATGTCAGAGGGCTTGGCTCTGATGTCCCATCTCCATCACCACAAATAAAAGACAAAGAAAAATGCCATGCTGCCATGGGTTTGCATAAGCATTCCTTCAAAGATCTATAGGTAAGATCAAGAATTCATTACAGGTACCTAATGTCTACTTTGATGTACTTTTGTGTTTTATCTTTGTCTAAAGGTCTTTGTGCCCTTAGAAACCACCTCCACCCCATCAATGATCCAAGAATTAGGCAAACTCAAGGTTAAGAGCCCAGTCCCTCTCCCATGTTCATGGATAGGTATGATCAACATAATAAAAATAGCCATCCCAACAAAAGAAATATACAGATTCAATGCAATTCCTATCAAAATTCCAACACAATTCTTTTTGTCCTTTATTTTTTATTTCTTCAAGTTATATCTCAATCGCAGTCCCCTCCCTATTCCCCCCTCCAGTCCCACCCTCCCACCCTCAAACCCCCATCCTCTTCCCTTTTTTTTTCTTTTAAGTTTAAGGTATATCTTATTTCCCCCTACAGTTTCCCCTTTCAGTCCAACAAATGGCTCTTTCTCTTATAATAATAAATACAATACAAAACAACAGAGGTAATTAGGCCACAGTTATGAGGGTTATATGGCTTAGCATACATTCCCAATGTCCAGTCCATATGTATTTGGTACCTGACTTTAACATTCTACTATCTAACCATCTCCATGAGTTTAAAGTTCTATATCTAACTCAACATTCATACTAATTTGCAACACAATTGTAAAGGCATCTTCTTAGATCTATACCACTCTCTTGACTCCTAAACCACTCAAAATTTAATTATGAGGCTCTAGCTATCTGTTCTTCAACCACCTCAGAGACCTGAGAGGGATAAATATATCTGATTTTATAGGAAGTACAGGGCCTGCAGCTTCCAAAACTAAGAAATGACATACCAGTGGCTGCCTGGACAGTTCCCATTTTCTCTCCATACATTACAGCATCGATCTTCAGTCGTTTGGCCCCGTTTCTCTGACAGACATTGACTATAGAGTAGGGGTTATGAAGGACTTACCTACCCTGTCTTGGCAGAGCTAGGCTGTCGACTTGCCTGCTTCCAGGTTTTGTCCTTTTTGGACAGCATTCTGTCTACAGTTGGAGCAAGGGGCTTTTCCTACCAAGAGATAGGCTTGCAACTAATTCAATCATCTCCCACAGGAGATTCTTCGATGCTCATCTTCTACTTGGGATAGAATAGGGGGTGCTGTCAGGAGTTGAGACACTTTTCACTGATGGTACTGCCTTGTAGACCCCCAATGAATGAGGAGGCTCTTGGCCCTCATACAACCTCTCAACTGAGATGAGGAACTGTTATATAAGGACACCCCACCCCAGAGAAATGGGATGGAAGGGTTAGGAGGTAAAGAAAAAAATGAAATGTGATGTTTCGGCCTTTTACTACTAATTGTCATAAACTGTTTAGGATAATTAAGAAATGCAAACTAATGGTTATGCAAGCCGGTCATTCTGTTAGGTACCATGACAGTCTATTATGGTTATTTTCTAAGCTAATCAGAAATAAAGCTGCTAAGAAACAAGCAACATCTGTTTACCCTGTTAGAAGAGATAGATAGGGCCTCTTTAAAAACCTCAAGAGATCTTCAGAATATGGCATTCAAAGATGTTTTCGTAACTTTAGATTTTTTTTTATATCAAGACATACCAACATAATTCTTTATAGACCCAGAGAAAGCAATTCTTAACTTCATATGGAATAACAAAAAACCCAGAATAGCTAAATCAATCCTGTATAATAAAAAAACATCTGGAGGCATCATCGTCCCAGATTTCAAGCTGTACTACAGAGCAATAGTTATAAAAACAGCATGGTACTGGTATAGAAACAGACCTGTGGATCAATGGAATCGAATTGAAGAACCAGAAATGAACCCACACACCTATGGTCATTTAATTTTTGACAAAGAAGCCAAAACCATACAATGGAAAAAGGACAGCATCTTCAACAAATGGTGCTGGTCTAATTGGATGTTGACATGTAAAAGAATGAAATTAGACCCATACTTATCACCTTGTACAAGACTTAAGTCCAAGTGGATCATAGACCTTAACATAAGGCCTGATACACTAAATCTATTAGAAGAGAAAGTGGGGAAAGCCCTCCAACTCATTGGGACAGGTGACAACTTCCTGAACAGAACACCAACAGCTCAGAATCTAAGACCAACAATCAATAAATGGTACCTCATGAAACTGAAAAGCTTCTGTAAGGCAAAAGACACTGTCATTTGGACAAAAAGGCAACCTACAGATTGGGAAAATATCTTCACCAACCCCACATCTGACAGAGGGCTAATATCCAAAATTTACAAAGAACTCAAGAAATTAAATGCCAAGAAACCAAATAATCCAATCAAAAAATTGGGAACAGAGCTAAACAGAGAATGCACAGAGGAGGAATCCCTAATGGCTGAGAGACACTTGAAGAAATGCTCAGCACCCTTACTCATCAGAGAAATGCAACTCAAGACAACTCTGAGATTCCATCTCACACCTGTCAGAATGGCTAAGATCAACAACTCAAATAATACCATATGCTGGCGAGGTTGTGGAGAAAGGGGAACACTCCTCCATTGCTGGTGGGAGTGCAAACTTGTACAACCACTATGGAAATAAGTCTGGTGATATCTTAGAATATTTGGAATAGCTCTACCTCAAGACTCAGCCATACCACTTCTGAATATACATCCAAATGATTCTTCACCAAACCACAAAGGACGTTTCCTCATCTATGTTCATAGCAGCCTTATTTGTAATCGCTAGAAACTGGAGACAACCCCAATGTCCCTCAACCGAAGAATGGATTTAAAAACTGTGGTACATCTACACAATAGAACACTACTCAGCCATCAGAAACAATAAAATCATGCAATTTGCAGCCCAATGGATGGAACTAGAAAAGCTTGCCCTTAGTGAGCTAACCCAGACTTAGAAGGATGAAGATGGCATCTATTCACTTATAATTGGATTTTAGCCATATAGTGCAGGATAACGATACTATAACCAATGCACCAAAGGGAACAGGAACATATACTTTGTTACCTGTCAATGAGATACTTTGCCCTAGTGGTGCTGCCTTGTAGGCCCCCAGTGTATGAGGAGGCTCTTGGCCCTCATATGACTGCTGAACTGGGGCAGGGGACTGATATGTAGGGATAGTCTAGTCTGGAGGAGTGGGATAGAAGGGATAGGGGATAGAGGGTAGGAGGGCGGGCTGGGAGGGGTGGAAAGAGGGCACTGTGATGGAAATGTAACCTGAAGTAATAAATAAACATAGAAAAGAAAGAGCCCAGTCCCAAGACTGCTAGTCTTCTAATACCAATCGAAAAGATATATCTGACTTCAAAGTCTAAAGCACCAATACCCCCAAATATGATCTCCTTTCATGCTGCGTTTGTGAGTAGGAACAGTCCCAGGATCTCTCTCATGTCAAACTGAGTGGCTACAAATTCAGGGATTCTAATAAACACCCTCAAGTCAGGAACTGTGATTGACCACCTTGGGCAAATGTCTTAACATAATGTGGTTCTAATATAGCAAAGTGTACAAGTTAGGACCAGAGAAGCATAGGATAGGGACTGGGGAATCTTTCATCATCCTCAGCATCCAAACGCGACAACATTAGACTTCCAGCTAAAACACTTGCCTTGCCTTTGTTACCCAGAATTTTATTATAATTTTCTTGCATAAGAGTGACTGACTAAAACACAGTTTATATAGCTGAACCCAGTACCCAGAAACTTCCTCTGTTCTTCTCCCTGGAATCCAGGCTGACAACCTGTGGTCCAAAGTCTCAGCTTTCCAATCACATTGTTGACCTTTCTGAAGTGATTCCCTTCCACACTGAGTCACCTCATCAGATGATCAGAGATAAGCCTGAGAGTTCAGGGTGAATGGCAAAGAGAGTCTTATCACCTGTAAATGCCCTGCCTGCCTCTACCCTGCCCAAGAACTGCACAAGGATCAGATCTATTTGAGGGTAAAATCAAGGGTTGCTGCTATTATTTGGATCTTCAGGGTCATTTGTGAAGACTTGGTGTCTGGCCTGGCACTATCCATAAGTATTGGAACCATAAGAGATACAGCCTAATAAGAAAAAGACATGGGGAAGTGGGAAAGGAGCAGCATGGGCTTGAAGGTGGTGGGGGTCTTACGACTTTCCTCTTATGTTTTTCTTCCTACCTGCCCACCAGGTAAGCATCTTTACTACCAGCCATTCCTCTTCACAGCACGATGCCTCACCACAGGCCCAGATACAAGGTCAACTAGCCTTGCACTGAAACCTCCAAAACCATAAGCTCAAATCAACCACTACTCAGCTATCTTGTCCCAGTGCAAAAATGTTAGCATGGCTTCCAGCCAGCAGCGCAAGAATTCCCTATCCTCTGGCCATGTTCGTGATTGGTTCAGAGCTGAGCACAACCCACCAATGACATACGGGGTTCTTCCTGAGTCACCTTCACTAGAGCTGCCAACATGTTCGTGATTGGTTCAGAGCTGAGCACAACCCACCAATGACATACGGAGTTCTCTCTGAGTCACCTTCACTAGAGCTGCCAACATGTTCGTGATTGGTTCAGTGCTGAGCACAACCCACCAATGACATACAGGGTTCTCCCTGAGTCACCTTCACTAGAGCTGCCAACATGTTCGTGATTGGTTCAGAGGTGAGCACAACCCACCAATGACATACGGGGTTCTTCCTGAGTCACCTTCACTAGAGCTGCCAAGTAAACTAGCTCTAGCACACCAGGGCTCCTGTTTGGGGGAAACTGTGTATGTATGTCTACGTGTGTGGTGTGTGTGTGTGTGTGTGTGTGTGTGTGTGTGTGTGTGTGTGCATGCATGCGTGCATGTGTATGTGTTAGTAAGCAAATTTTAATCTTCATTCACCCAGATGCTAAGAACTAATTGAGCCAATACCATCATTATGATTTGTGGTTCAAAACCATTTAGAATGTACAATTCTAAATGTTAGTTAACACCAGACCCATATTATAAGCAAGTGTGATAAATAATGATATATGGACATATAAAATATGATTGATAGTGTAGAACAATGACAGATCATTGAATTTTTAAACAAATTGTCAGGATTTCAAATCATCCATATCACAACTCACTCTGGCTCACATGAATTCTGATAATAGTGGGATTCTTTATTATTATCCAAAAGTTATCATATCATTATCAAAAACTATCGTGGTATGGATTGATGGGTTTTTTCTTTTTTTGGATTTTAGGGTTTTGTTTTATTTTCCTGGTAATAGTTTTTGAATTAAAAGAAAAGCAGGATATGGTACTGCAGACAAGTGAAGCTGAGCACAACGCCCAGCACAGCCGAGCAGTGCCCTGGCCTACAGGGCATTTATTTATTGTCATCTGTACCAGCTGGGGACTCAGAATGAAAGTCACTAAGAGCTGTTCAAAGACAGAAATGGATCTGTGAAGACCTATGGCCTTGACACTAAACCCTTCAGAAATGCCAAGCCACAGAGATCCTCTTCCTCTCTACCTATCTCTAGTTTGTTTTTGCAAAACCCAGGTTGCATGTGCAGTCTGCAAGGCAAGGAGAAATTGTTATAAACTCATATTTTCAATAACCGAATGATCCCAGGCACTTCACTAACTCTGAGTCAGGCACTATTATCATCATATAGCCATCTTTGAAGCTATTCTGCAACAGAGCCTTTCTATCTTGTAACGTGTTTCCACTTAAATTAAAAATGAGAAAAAAATATAACACGTTACTATCATCATTTAATACATGATAGTTTTCACAGAAGCAACAGAGAGCATTGCGAGAGCTGCCCTGACTTTGCATGGACATGATCCAAAGGCTTCTCACAACAACATATAGAACATCAGTAAATTTTAAGAGAAAGGTGCTAGAAGTATTAAATGTCCTTGTTCAACAACAACAAAAATGGGCCCTTTTGAGGTCTTTTAGCCCCGTTTTGAAATATTTTCTTTCCAAACCCAAAAGTGCCATTATGCAATAAATTTTCTAACACAAAGTTATGTTTCATTGGCCTGCTCAGATTCTCTAATATGCTTTCCTCCTCTCTGCTGCTGCTAAAGGCCAACCAGACAATTGTTCCCAGCATGCTGGCTTTCTGTTGTCTCTTTCCATTTTTCTGAAGCATTCACTATAGAAGCTAGATGATGGAAACCACAAATATAGAGTTAACTTGCCACCCAGCCCAGGGCTCCTGAGATTTGGCCCTGGAAAGGGGGCCAGTGGAGAATTTAACAGCATAGCAGGTGAGTTCTAAATCCCAGAGCCTATGGAGAGATGTCTGTCAGGCTTGGATGGTGGATGAAATTCATCTGCCACGTGATAGCTGGAACACATTGTTGATCAAGGATGGGAAGCAACATCTGCCCCAATTGCCAACCATGTCAGTCTACCTTCGGCATCTGTGGGACTACCCTATTTGTGGAGACCATAAGCAACTAGAACACACACAGGTTAGAGCCACCCTTGTGGCCTCTAATCTCTCCATGACCCTGTCTTTCTGACCACCCTTTTTGTGAACTTGAAGGGCCTACATCAGATCCGAGGGTCATCTTTCAGAGACAGTTAACCAGGCTCCACATTGCATAAGCCAATTCCTTAAACCAGGTTAAATAGCTGTGCATCATTAAGCTAGAACTGATGTACCGAGGGCCATCTTCATTAGTGGAAGATGAAAAAATGGGAAAAAGGAAAGCAATAATACCTCCACTTTCCTTCTTTCTATAGACTGGTCCAGAATTTGATGCTTCATTGTAGCTCATACAGGGAAGTCCCCATGGAGACATGTTTGAATAATTCACTGATCTTCTTTCTGCCCTTTACAAGGTAGTAGCAAGGTAACTGGCTACAAAGTCTTTTCTATTCCTTTTGCCTCACTATTGTCACATGAATATTTAATTCTTGCCTCAGAATGTTTATCCAGAGAAACTGTTCTTAAAAATCAGAACAGAAAAAAAATGACT
Organism: Lophiomys imhausi; assembly: GCA_907164525.1. Taxonomy (NCBI): domain Eukaryota; kingdom Metazoa; phylum Chordata; class Mammalia; order Rodentia; family Muridae; genus Lophiomys; species Lophiomys imhausi. The sequence goes on along the minus strand of CAJQZJ010004773.1, from coordinate 272,495 downwards.
CTAGAAATCAGATCAGCAGATAAGATGTGGGACAGAATGACCCATTTTTCTAAGCCACATCCATCTCCCTCTTAGTCTTCTCTTTGTCTAGCTAGAAATTAATCCTGGTCTCTTTTCACATTCTTCATACTTTTCACAAGTGAATTCACCAGTCTGATGACTTCAAAGGCTATCTGTATAATAATATTTCTAAAATGCTTTCTGCAGCCCCAATGTTTCTCCTGGTTATGGACTTATGCAATAAATAACTTTAAAACATATCACCTTCTCTCTGTGCCCAATCCTCCCCTGGTATGCTCTCACTCAGCAAAAGAATGTGTGTGTGTGTGTGTGTGTGTGTGTGTGTATCTGTATCTGTGTCTGTGCGTGCCTGTGTGTGTGTCTGTATGTGTCTCTGTGTGTGTATCTGTGTCTATGTGTGTCTCTGTGTATGTGTGTGCATTCACATGTGAGTATACATGTGTGTGTAGGTTGGCACATACATGTGGGTGTGCATGTGTGGAAGCCAAAGTCTGATGGTGAACGTTTTCTTTGATCAAGCTCTATGTGTTGAGGCAAGGTCTCTCACATGAACTCAGAGCTTGGTGGTTTGACTAGTCTAGCTAGCCAACTTGCTCTGGAGATCTTCTGTCCCCTGAGTTCTAAGATTATAGCTGGGTAGCCATGCCTGGCTTTTACATAGGTGTTGGTCATCCAAGCTGGGGTTCTCACTTTGTACAGACACCTTACCCACTGAGCCATATCTCATCTCTGGAGTCATTTTTTACTCCATCTCATCTCCACCTTGAATTGTCATCTAAGCATCAAGTCCTGTCTATTCTCTCTCATAAACACATCTCAAAACATCATTTTTCTGCACCATCTTTACTATCCATTATCCACACTTGTTTGAAATGTCATGGTTCTATACTTTTTAGAATCCCCTCATAACTCCCCCAGATCTCCTCTCCATGTTACAGCCAACATGACTTCCGTGAACTGCAAAGCTATTCACAAAGGCTGGGCTGAAGCTTAGTAGTACAGCCTGTGCAAGTCCCAGAGGTCTGTCCACAACACCACGAAAGTGATCAACAAAAAACCAAATCATTATTAGTATAAAAATCATCAAAAGCCCCCCATTGCTTTTAGAGAAGAATCCAACTGGTCACGTGGGTATGGTAAGAGCCTCTGTAACCTGATCCTTGCTGAGCTCGCCAGCCATCATCACCTACATCTCCTATGAGAGGTCTAATGAAACCCTTCGGTGCCTTGAAGGCAGGGCCTGCTCTTTCTCTCCTCTGGACCCTCACACAGGGAGTTTACACTGCTAAGAATACCTTTCCATGTCTGCCCTTTCCAGATCCCTCTTTCATATCTCAAAGTTGCATCTCTTTCATCTAGAAGATCTTTTCAGCTCCCAAGACTAGGGATGATGTGGGTGGCCAGGGCTGCGTCTTCTTTTCATTCTGGAATGTTCTCTCTGATTGCTTCAATTCCTTGTTTAATTGTGATTTCATCCCTCCAATCTTTCATAACCTCTTTGTCTTACTGCTGCATGCTCCATGCAGGGCTCAGGGCCTAGTAAACAGAAGACAGTCATAAATTTTTGATGAATGATGACTATCATTTTAAACAGACAGAATGGCTCCCAGGCCAGGATAATTTTGCCATGAAATGATTAAATGTATTGGCATGTCTAAATAAAGAATGAATCGGTCATTAAAGAAGCTGGGCCAGTTTGAAAATTCAGATTAAAATGAGACACTGAAGTCAAGCTGAGTGCCTCCCTAAGCATATCCAAATAATGTAGTTCCATTATGGAGAACACCCCTTTATGAAACCAACATGTCCAACTCTTGCAGCCAGATGCCACGCGTTCTCATTTTTAACCCTATATTCATGGAGCAGCTGTGTAGTTCTCATTGAACTCATAATGAAAGTGTGTGGGCAGGGAGAAAGACTAGCAGACCTACTGACTCCAGCTTCGATGGTAGTGATTCGTTACAACCAACTAATGGAATGCTTGTATGGAAGCAATAGAAGGTACCAGCTAAGCTGACCGGAAGGTACCAGCTGAGCTGACCGGAAGGCGCCGGCTGAGCTGACCAGACTGAGGCACTGTCCACAAGTGGTTCAGACACTTCAACCACTTCTTAAAAAGTTTTTGAGAGTGCAAGAACTTATTTATTTATGTAATGTGTATGAGTAACTTGCCTGCATATATGTATGAGCATCACATGTGTGCAGTGCCCACGAAGACCAGAGCAGGGTGTCACATCCCTTGTAACTGGAAGTACAAGTGCTTGTGAACCACAATGTGGGTGCTAGAAGCTGGACCTAGGTCCTCTGTAGAAGCAGCAAGGGCTCTTAACCTCTGAGCCACCTTGCCAGCCCCTCTTTAAAAAAATATTTTTTAATTGGTAAGCAGTAATTTTATTGGGGTATGATCTGAGGTTCTAATCCCTATTTGTGTTATATAAAAATTTCAGTCAAGCTAGTGAATATATCCATCTCCTCATCAGCTTACCTTTTGTGTATATGGTGAAAATGTTAAGAATCTGTTAGCAATTGTAAAATATGAATTATAATTCACTGTGGTACAATAGATTACTAACCTGAATTCTTACAGTGTAAATGAAACACTGTACCCTTTAGACAATGAGTTTCTTCACCTTTACCATCTCTCTCCACACTGACATTCTTACATTTACAAATATGTGAGTTCATATAGCATTTATCTTTACACGCCTGACTTGTTTAGCATCATTTCCTCTAATTCTATGTTACCGCAAGTTTCCTATAAGTCTGTGTAATATTACTTTTATCACACACACCACATTTTCCTCCTTTCATCTTCCTTCTTTTTCTTTTTCTTTCTTCCTTGCCTCTCTTCCTTCCTTCCCTCCCCTCTTTTTCTTTCTTCATTTCTCTCTTACCCTGCCTCCTTTCTTACTTTCTTCTTTCCTTCCTTCTCTTGTTGAGTTTTGGTTTAGTTTCTGTTTGTTCATTTGTTTGGAAATATGGTCTTGCTGCTTTGCCTAGTCTACCCTGAGCTTTCAATAGCCCTGCCTGTGGTTTCTGAGTTCTGAGATTGCAGGTGCGGACCTCCACATCTGGCTTGTTCGACCTTTTCTTTGTCTCTTCTTACTTTACTTCTAGGATCCATAAGCTGCCACCCACAGCAGCAACTGAAAGGAGTTCTGACCAATGGGAGAACCATGCTCTACAACTAACTGCAAGTTCTTTCACCCACATGGCTTCCTGACTGCTTCATAGCACACACGGGACATTTTTCAAAGCATTTTGTTCCCACTCTTGGTGAGAGTTATAATAACTTACCAACTGTGGTAATTTCTAAGCCACACTGACCAAAAGAACAAAGGAATGTAATATTCTTAAGAAAACAAATATCAATTGGAAGATAAACTCTTGAACCTGATGCTATGAGGAAGGTTTTGGATACATATAAAATCTCAGCAACAGAATTTTTTATCTAAATAAAATAATTATCTTTCCTTATTAGTGGAATTAAAAGGAAGCAGAAAAGTCCAAGGGCCCTTGATCCCTATGCTCACAATGTCACATAATTTAGTTTGATAAGTAAAATACAGTTTAATATGTTTCCTTTTATTTAAGAAAATGCTCATAATTTCATAATATTTTATAAAATAAATAAAATGACCACCATCTCTGTAATAAATGTACTGATGCAAAATAAAAATTGTACAACTCATGCAGGCATCTTATAGAAGTATGTACCATACCTCGTAGACAATTCTGCACCATGTAAAAATGGCAACAATTAGTGTTCCGATTCGTACAGGAAAGTACTGTTCCTAATTTAGCGCTTTGTCCTTTAAAGCCTGAAAGGACATGAGATAATTGGAAGCAGTCTTGGAACAGGGCTACTGATGAATTTTTCTAAGAGTGGGTGTTAATCTATGGCCTTCTTTCTGTCTTTTCTCAGAGGAGGGGGTCCACTTTAGATTTATGCAAAATATAAGTGTAGCCAACACCTTCCATCTCTCCAGTGACTCAAGCAAAGCTTGAGTTCTCTTTAATTAAAATACAAAGGGAAAATGATAATGAAAAATCTGTCAAGGTCCTAACACCTTTTGATAGCAAACCAAATCACACACTGAAGAAGACAGACGAAGGGGTGGGGGAGAGAAGGGGTAGAGCGACGCCCAGTGGTCAAGAGCACTTGTTACTCCTCTTCCACAGGACCTGCGCCTGGTTTCCAGCACTGAGATAGTGACTCAAAACCGCCTGTGACTCCCATTCCACAGGACTCAGTGATCTTTTTCTGAACTCAGGCACCAGGCACATGCAGGAAAAACACTCATGGACATGAAACAAATAGATTTTTTAAATTTAATTAAGAAAAGAGAACAAAGGCCTAAGCGTAGAAAAAAAAAAAGTTGGTGACACTTGTCAATTTCTTGACATTTATTTAGTACCTGAAAACAGTGACTCAGCTTTTTGAGAGGATGAAGATATTTTACTTGTTGATACAACTGTTAATAAAAACGGAATTAAAGATCACACTACAAAAATCTGAGAAAGCAAGCAAAACAATTCATCCTTTATGCCACTTGGCTTGTTTTTGAGATAGTCTCACTCTGTAGACCAGCCTGACCTCATACTCACAGAGATGCACATGACTCTTCCTCCTGTGTGCTGGGATTAAAGGCATGTGCCACCACACCTAGCCATTAACTCAGCTTTTCATCAAATGTGAGAAGATACTTACTTGAACCCACCACTCTTGACACGGTCATCTCTGTTTCAGTTACTGTTTTCTATCACTACGTTAAAGTGCCATGACCAAAGGCAATGTAAGAAAGCTGGAGTTCATTTTGACTTGCAGATCCAGAGGGATAAGAGTCCATCAGGGTGGGAGACATAAGGAACAGGGCTGGTGCAGGAGGCAGAGAGGTCACATCTCTACTACAAGCACGACATAGAGAGGATGAACTGGAAGGGGCACAAGACTTTAACTCTCAAGCCCACCCCCAGGGACGTTCTTCCCCTGTCAGGGCTATATATCCTACAACTTCTCCAAACAGCACAAATAACGGGAAACCAAATGTTCAAATGCTTGAACCTCTGGGGGACATTTCTCACTCAAACCAGCACAACCTCTTAAATTTGTTCTGTTGTTGTTGTTTAATTATTTACCTATGTATATGTTTGAGTGAGTTTATATGCATTGTATGTGTGCAGCAGCCCTCAGAGGCCAGAAAAGGGTTGAATCTCCTGGAACTAGAGTTTGGGGCAGTTGTGGGCCACCATCTTGGAGCTGGGAATCAAATCCAGGTCTTCTACAAGAGCAGGAAGTGCTCATAAGTGCTAAGCCTTCTCTCCATCCTCTAAACTAATAACAACTCTGGTAGTTTGGATATGAAATGTCCTACATAGACTCACGTGTTTGAACACTTAGCCCACAGTTGGTCTTGTGGTCTTTTTTAGGAAGGTTGTGGGAACTTCAGGAGGTCACGCTTCATTGAAGGAAATGGATCCCTGGGCAGGCCTTGAGGTTTTAAAGCCTAACCTCATTTCTTGTTCACTCTATGCTTTCTGACTGTGGTGCTTTGAATGAAAATGTCCCCCTTAGGCTCATTTGTTGGAATTCTTGGTTGCGGCTGGTAGAGTTTGTGGGCCACCATCTTGGAGCTGGGAATCAAATCCAGGTCTTCTACAAGAGCAGGAAGTGCTCATAAGTTCTCATAAGTGTTTGAGAAGGATTGTTGGAGGAGGTGTGTCACTGAGGGTAGGGCTTGAGGTTTCAAAAGTCCATGTCACTACCAGTTAGCTCTCTCTGCTACATGTTTGTTAAGATGTAAACTCTCAGCTGTTGCTCCAGCACCATGCCTGCCTGCCTGCCTGCCACCAATCTCCCTGCCATGACGGTAATGGATTCTACTGCTCTCTGGAATTGTGACCCCCAAATTAAATGCCTTCCTTTGAAAGTTGCCTTGTCTCTTCACAGTAATAGCAAACTAAGACAATGACTGAAGATGCAATGTGACCAGATGCCCTTCCCTTCTGCCACCGTACTTTTCCACCTTGACGGATTGTACTCCCTTGAACTGCAAGGAAAAATAATACCTTCTCTGCTTAAGCTGTTTCTTGTCAGAAAATTTCTCACAACAACAAGAAAAGAAATAAATCCAGAAAATTAGAAGTTTCAGTGTATGAATATCAGAGAGGACTCAAGATATTCAAACCACGGTGCCACCTGACCTGACTCTCACCCTCATTCTTTGGACAAACCATGGAATCATTGCTTATTTTTTTAGGATGCTAGATGTCTTCCAAACACATCTGTGATTACCTATCAGCTATCCCTGCTTGAACATAAAACCAGTGACTCCCATAAAGACAAAAATTAAAAAAACAAAACAAAAAAAAATCTCAAGGTTGTTAAAGATGGAGGGAATCTAGTTATACAACTTCTATTTTTCAGGTGAAAACACATGTAGCCACAAAGGACATGAAGGGTGGCTCTTGCTATACAGGAGCTTAGCAGGTGCATGACACTGATGTCCCAAACTCCCAAATCCAATGCTTCCACCAGCACACGAACTCCCCCACCCCTCGTGTGGAGTGTGGAAATGACACTGGATCCTGTATCTCCCATATCTCCATTCCTTGACAATATTTGCTGTTCATCAAATGTGTGATGATCAAAGTGAGATGGCCTTGACCAGCTAATTTTCAACCTTTAAAACAAGGGTTGAATGTATGTACTTTAGATTCACTTCCACTTCTACATCAATCTGAAATGATGGTTATCCTTCCAGCTGAGAAGAAGCATCTATTTCCTCCTTCCTGTATCCCCTGTGTAATGAAATTTAAATTGGATTTATATAATGGAAGAAGCTTCTGCTTTGCTGAGTGACACAATCATTTCCCCCACCACTGCTGCCCATCAGTAACTCCTACTCCTTGGGTGGGCCCTGCCATCAGCTGAGGAAGACTCATTTTTAACTGTGCCTCTGAACTTAATGGGACACATCATTCCCCTAAAAAGTCTCCCCCCTAGATACCCTTCCAGAAGGGGAGGACCTGGGCTGAGATGGAAACCTGCGGCAGACTTGAATGCCAAGGAAAGATTGAATGTCACTGTTTTCTTGGGATGGTACAGTACTTGTTACTTAAGCTTGTCTTCATCTGAACTGAACTGTCAGTTGCTGGTGTCCTGGCTGCTGATAAGGCCACGGAGGAGCCCCTTGTGCTGGGTTCTTCTGCTGAGGTTTTCCATGGAGCTGACTTGATCTCACCAAAGAGATCAGGAAGAGTTATAGAGTTCATTTATAATATGGCTCATGACCGAAAATGTCAGAAAGAAATGTCAAGAAATTTCCAGTACAGGCTAAGTTATTAACTATAGGAAAAATTTAAAGCACAGTAATTCATAAAAACACATAGTGCAGATAATCCACTGATCACCAATGGCTATTATTTTCAATGATATCATTAGTATCAATCACTAAACATACTTTGTAAGTCCTGAATAAAATTCTAGAGATGGACAACCCATCATTTCTAAACTAAATGTTTTATTTATTAATTGAAAATTTATACAATTTATTTTGCTCACACCTACCCACTATCACTTTCTTCTAACTCTCCTTTAGTGTACTCCACCTCCCTCCCTCCCAACTTCATGTCCTCTTCTTTTGTTGTGAATAGTCCCCTGAGTCCAATTAGTGCTGCCCATTTATACAGGGGTGTGAGACCATCTTCTCGGGTTAAGCAACCTACAAGTGTCCATATTACCCCAGAAAGAATGACTCTCTCTCTCTCTAGAATAATTCATCTGGCAAGAGTCCACACTCACACTTGAGTTCTGACTGTCTTGACTTTGGGCATGTTTGTGCAGTAACCATGGGTGTGGTGGGTTGCTGTGTGCTGTGGCCACATCATATCCAGAAGTCAGCAGCTCACAGCTCTCCTCCCCATTTCTCAGATCTTTCATGTTTTTCTCCACCAACTCTTCCTCAATGTTCCCTGAGCCTAAGATGGGGGAGGTTCATCCACAGCCCAGCACTCACAGTTGCTTGTACTTGACATTTTGACTGGATTTAAATCTGTGTGTTAACCACTATTTACTACAAAGAGGAGCTTCTCTGATGAAAGTTGAGAGCCCAACAAATATATACAACCCTTCATTTTAACCACTCCCTTACTTTGAGATAGTAAATTGTTTCTGGTTTTGACCCTATTAAAAAAAATCTCTTCATTGTAGATATATCCTTGTGTTCAGTTTCAGCAGAAGAAATTTCTAGTAGAATGATTATATCAACATAAGTAAGACATTAGTATGTCAAATGTTTACTCTGAATGGCTTTACCAGTTTGTACTTCCCAACAGAGGTGAGGATTCTAGCTTCTAATAACAATTATCACAATATTAACAGCAGGACACTAGCTATGAGACAGATAATATGGTCAACATTTTAGGATCATTATTTCATTTAATCCTTTTAAAGTCCTGGGGGTGGTTATTAATATGATCTGCATTTTCAACTGAGAAAAGTAATCTTACAGAAATTAAATGGTATGTCAACCTCCCTCACCACAAAGAAAACAACAAATGAGACCCTTTGCCCAACCAAGTCCCCGGTAGAGGTAGATTGCTAGGAGTGGGCCTTTGAGGGTTATCACCCATGTCCAGTTCTCTGATTGCTGATCTGTCCTTGTGTGGGGGGCTTCCACCTCACAAAACCACCAATGGTAGCAGGTAGCAGAGGAGTTAGATATGAGAACTGTTGATGCATCTTGTATATTCTGATGGTCAGAGTGTTCCTTTGTTCTTAAACTCCAGTAAGGATGCCCCCGCCACATCAGAAGCTACATATTACCAGGGCATCTTCCCACCCATGCACATAGCAAAGGATCTGCATCCTCAATAGACTTGACCTCATCATATCACTTGTACTATTTTCTTGACAACCCCCTCCCACCTTCTGTGGACTTCTCTAGAGGATCATGGGAGAAGTACCCCCCAAAAAGGGAAATCTGGTCCACCATGATTTAGGAAGGGATCACATTACCCCATGAATATCCTACAGCTTTCATAAATGTTCATTAAATCTTCCTTAAAATCTAAAACATAGAAATCACTGGTCTGATCCCTGCTTAGGGACTCCTTTGTAATATTTGCTCTGCTTGGTTTTGTTAAATAAACTGCTCAAACAATGTCTCTGGGTTAAATTCTTACCTTCAAGAAGATGAGAATCAAGAGATCCCCCCCCCAAAAAAAAAAAAAAACAAAATAGAAGAACTGCTTGGTCACCACCATTCCCTGTAATGTGGACTGAACCTCATAAAATCATGAGCGGGGGAGGGGAGAGGAGGGGAGGGGAAAGAAGGGGAGGGGAGGGGAAATCTGAACAAGGATTTGACTATGTGGTGGTGACAGCCAGCAGCAGGAGGAGAGCTTGTTTTTGTACTGGGGGTTAGCTGTTTGCCTCACTTCAGGGTGTAGGGTGATAATTCCACCTTGAGAAGCTTAATTTTGGATAAGAGAGGCCACATACCCACACAGTCACGCAGAGCTGGTTTCTAAGCGGCTGGTTCTCAGAGCTGCACACGGGGCTGTGGCTGCAAGGCTTATCCCACTTAGCAGATATCACATAGGCAGAGACTCGGCAGAGCAGAAGCCTGCAGAGTGACTAGGAGCTGATTTCTTCTTCGTTCTGTTTTCAAGTTCAAAATTAAGAAATAAGATATAAGGAAAATTCATCAGCTTCCCCCAATAGCCGTTCTGCTTTTTTGTTTGATTTGGCTAAGTGTTGGAGAAAGAGAACATTCCCTGCTCTAGCCACCGAGACCCAAATGTTTGACACCCGCCTCCGGAAACACACACACAACGCACACACACTCCAGAGGATGTGCATGGTAAGCCATGCTGATCCTTAAACAATTAACACCTTCTCTGCATTGCTGACCTCCAGCCCCACTCCTCCTATCAGAAGCCACAGACTGCAGAGTGTGAGAAAGCCAAGAGGACAGCCATTTTAGGACTGACTTTGTTGAGCCCCCTGGTGGCAGCTTCACCTGATCGTAAGGGTCCACTAACTAGAACCAGGTTGGGATAAAACACATGCTTCTGTAGGACTAATGTGGATTCCTTCGTGAGTCCCTAATGGAATCATGTTACGGGGAGTTTTAGTTTGGATCACTCTATATCCTCTCTTAAATCATATAAAATTTTAATGTGACTACTCAAATCAAACTCCAAAGGGAATGCCACTGATAGGCAAATATGAGGAAAGGAATGTGGAGTTCAATACTTTCAAAGGCTTTGCAACTAGAAGAAAGGTATAGCCAGTTAGGATGATCTTGAAGAAGCTGAACATATAAGAGAATGTACCAAAGGACTTTGTTGACAGAATGCCAAAAATTGTTTCTATTCATTGACCTTGTTGCCCCTGCAGGGAAGGAGCCATGACTTCCCACAAACCATCCTAGGCTGGGCACCTGGTGCTTCTAGTTTTCTTAACCAGGACCTGGGAGCTCTGAGGCTGCTCAGGGACTCAAGGATGGGCCAGCTAACGCCCTCTGCTCAGCCCTGGCTCTGCAGTTGACCTGGATAATTCCAGATAAGCACTTCATATCCCCTAAGGGGATAAAGGCAGGCCTTCCCAGGTTGTTTCTGAATGCTGTAGCCCAGATATTTTCTTGAGGACCATGAGCTGAGGCACATGAGGATAGCCAGGCTCTTTTTCCAGACACCAGATATGGTATAATTAGGATTCAAAAAAACAGATTAATCTAATACAGTGATTCAAAAGGTCAGCCCATTCAAGTCTCTCTGAAAAAAAGGATTACTGTTCCCACATTAATATCCATTTTATTCTGCAAATAATTTGTTAGGAAACATGATTTTTAAAAAGCATAAGCAATCCTGCTATCAGTTGCCTTATATGAGCCACAGCTACTTCTTATCTTAAAACAAATCGTTTTTCTCATCAGAAGACAGAATTGCTATAGGTTTTGATAAATTGTTCTATAATTGCTTGGAAATTATAAATATATCTGAATTTAATTATGGAAATCTTTATCCGAAATTATATCAAGTATGAATACTGTGACTAAATTCTAATTACCAAGAGAAGATAATTACATTCAAAACAAATAGAGCTAATCAAAATCATTAGCAGAACTTGTTAATCAATCATTTAAATCCCATTTTGCCATCCAAAAAGTCTAAGAGTATATGGAGCAAGGGAGATGGGCATTAATTAAAAGGACACTTCTGAGAATCCCAGAGAGTGGTAAAGGGGTGACAGTTTCCATGGCAGAATATTTGCCAATGAGAAATTAGGGATGAACTCTGTTGCTGGCATGCTAACTTCCAAAACGTCATAAACAAAGCATTGATTTCCTGATGTTTCCCTGAGATGATCCCACAAAGCTGAACTATTCATAGCCCTGACTGCCATCACATCAACCAAGCGGCTGAGACAGAGAAATCAGATCTAAAACGTTTTTGCACTATTTCCTTTCCTTGGAGGAAATGGGTTCTAGTATCAAAAGTCAGCTCTTTAGCTAGTCTCTTATTGACCCCTTCCCAGGAAACTTGAGATACACACACACACACACACACACACCCTGTGTGGGCACAGGAAGAATCTAACTATGGCTTAAGGTGCACAGACCTGCTTTTCTGCACTGTAACTTAACCCTACTTAGGTTGTTTTTGGAAAGTGAAACACTTGAGGAAAGTAAACAAAATACAAGTGCATATTCCAAGAGTAAAGAGTGAAAATTGAGTCACACAGTAGGTGAGTTACGGTAAGCGTAGGAAGAACAGAAAAAAGTAGAAGAAAACTGGGAGAAAATAGCAGCAGCTGTGAAATTTTGTCATGAAGAGTACAGGGCATCTCCCCATGGGAATAATTAACCCCCCGGGGGAAGATGCTGCAAGTGGAAAAACAAGGAAGTTCCTCAAAGAAAGCTAAATATTTCCATTTCCTAGATATAAAGATGACTTTTTAAGTATGGCTTACAATCTCACCACTTGGGAGGCTGGGTCAGGAGGATCAAGACTGCACAACAACACTGTGTCTCAGAAACAGACAAACAAAAACTCTGAATATACTGTAGTGAGAAAATGGTAACATCAGAAGACACCAAGAAGGAAGATGGAGATTTAGACATTTCACTGGGACTGGGTGGGAAAGAGGCTGGCCGCCCTGCCCTTTTATCACTGTGACTCTCTCCTCTGCCCTTCAAGGACAAGGAGTCCCTCCTGCAGGTGTGGACAGGAGCCAAATAGCCAACCCCACTCCACCTGGCAGGTCAATCCAGTAAGGTCTCCCTCTCTGTCAGCACAGTGTCCAAACCTGCCGACTAAAATGGAAGCGTTCAGTCAGACACTGAGTCTGCTAACACAGTCCAGACATCCAGATTTCAGTCTGAAATACTACCTAGTTCACCAAAGATGAGGCGGGTCTCAAACCGAAAGCCAGATCCAATCAACAGACACCAACACGTTAGACAGATATTGGAATTGCTTACACATATTTAAAGGCGTGCACACCTGGCTAATGTCACCTATCTAAAACAGCAAAATAAAAGTGCATTGAAGAACAGACTTTAAAAACATGAGTACAACTAAAAATACAGAAAATTGAGCAAGAAAATCAAAGATCCAGTTTAAAAAAAAACTGGAAGATACAAGAAGTTGAGTGAAAATTCTAGAGCTGAAAACTGTAAGTGAAATAAAAAACCTAAGTGGAGGCTGGCTTGTCAACATAGGAAAGGGACAAACACAGTCGGCAAATGGGAAGATAGAACTGTAAACACTGCCCAGTCTATAGGACACGGTTGATAAATGTAGCACTGGAAGCCAGGAGAATTATAAGGATCATGGCATCAGCATTCCAGAGGAAGAGAGGGAAAGTAGGGGTCAGAGTGCTGGAAGAATTTGGTAGGATGCATAAACTTCAAGTTTGAGAAGCCAAGTACACCAGAATATAGCATGATTATCTGAAAAGTTCTGATAATTAGTTTTGAAAACATCCCGGGGTTGGGGGGATTGTAGGAAAATAATACAGATGAAAGCAAACTTTACATCAGATATCATGGAAGCTTGAAGGAAGTATTAACTTTTTTTTTTCAATTGCTTTAAGAATTGGCAATTTATACTCTTAAATCCAAGGAAAATATTCCTCAGGAACAAAGGAAATCAAGACCTTCTTAGATTAAAAAAAAAAAAAAAGAAGAAGAAGAAAAGAAAAGAAACCTGAGAGAGAATTTCTCACCGAATAGATGGGAACATGGGCACGGAGTACTGCCAGTTCAAGTAGGGATTGCCCCTCAGTAGCCGCGGTTTTGAAAGATCCTAAGGCTTGGGGGTCATCACAGAAGAGGGGGCCTGAAAGAGTGTTAAGACCCAAGGGAATGGATGTGTAGCCAAACAGTATTTTCTGGCCATGACGGAAAGTCTAGTACATGAACTCACTGCAGCAGACACTGCATCCACAAGACTGGCACAAGATAAACCCAGCCAGAATCCCAGCATGGATGGGGGAGGGCTCATGGATAGGGGAGGGCTCATGAAGTCCTACAAGAAGCTGAGCAGCTACTCGTAACTGATACTCCTGCAGGGTGAGCCCGTTTCCTTCAGAGATGTGGAGGGCCTGAGGGTCTACACATGCTCAGGTGGATGGTCCTAACGCTGTGCACAAACAGGAAGCAGTAAGTGGGCTCAGCATGTACTGGGAAAGATGGATGGATGGATGGTGGTTGAGAGGGAAGGGAGGAGGGAGAAAGAGAGAGAGAAGGAGGGAGAGAGAGGGAGGGAGGGAGGGAGAGGAAGAAGAGCAAATGATAGTACATAGGGGAGAGATTGAGGAGATGCATTTGATCCAAACACAATATATGTGTATATGAATTAAATAAAATATTTAAAAGACTTCACTAGGGGCTCCAACATGACTCATTCTTCCCCAGGACCATTTACCTCAGGAGCCCATGCTCCACTAGGCAATCAGATAGACTAATAACAGCTGATGTATTTATTAATTCCTCACTCTGGCTTCATCTGTGATTCTCCCAGACACGTTAATGCATCAAAAAGACCAATGAAAGCTTCAGAAGAGGAGGGAGAAGAAACAGTGGTTGAGAACTGGGAGGTGGGACACTTCAGCTGCCCTGAAGCCACAGCTCAGAACTGGCTGCTCACAAAGCAAACACTCAGAATGTGACTCCAGGGAGGATGACCTTACCTCCGAGAGAGAATTTTTGGATGAAGTCCAATTTGCTGGAAGATACTTTGAACTTAATGTTGTAATTGTACAAGTATTATAAAGTCAGCTTGAGTTTAGAGGCAGAAGATATTCATTTGTCACTATCTCAAGCCATTTGCATAAAGTGACTCGTCCATCTCTTTCACTGAAGTCAGATTAGTCTGCAAATAATTCTGCCTCCTGAATCTTGTCCACCTGGACTGGAACTTGTGTTCTGCAGAATTGGTGCATTATGATGGATTCTTTCTTGGCTGATGTCTCTATCACCTGCTATATAAACAGAAGGATTAATATAAAATAATTACTCAGATTGAGGAATTTGTTAAAATAACTAACAGGGCAGGAGCAATTGTTGAATATATAGGTGTGTATCTATTACTTCATTTAATGCATAAAATTCTAGGGGGCAGGGATGTATGGGTCTTACAACTCTACTCCAAAACTGAAGGGAAAAAAATCACATTTGGCAGATTGTGAGATTATATGGCTTGGTGAGGGACAAACCTGGTAAGTAGTAGAACCAGGATTTACATTCATGTCTTTTTAGGGGGTCTATCTGTAGGGGTTAGATAAATTAGATTTAGAAAATATATAGGAGTTTCTGATACTGTCTCTTAATTCGGGGCCTGAAGAGCATTATCAGCATGAAGTCAGGAAAAACAGGAAAGACTTAATAGACTGAAAAACAAGGTTGAAGTCAGCAAAAACAGGAAAGACTCAATAGACTGAAAAACAAGGTTGAAGTCAGGAAAAACAGGAAAGACTCAATAGACTTGAAGAAACAAGTGTCTGGCCTGACATTGTTTTCAGCTGCTAAGTGGGCGGAGCCCAAATTAAGCTGAAACAGAGTTCCTCCTATTTAAGGACAGTGCATGGAACCCAGAGGAGGAAGAGGCCCCTGATGCTAGAGAGCTCCAAGAGTCCTGCTGAAAAAAGGGCTGGCCATTGATGGCCAGCTCTCTCCCTGAAGCAGAAAGAAGCCGGTGAGCAAAGAAAGCCTGAGCAAGACACCAAAAGGCCAAGGACTGGACCCTGTGGCTCAGCTTTTGCCTGGAGGGGTTTGATCTGTCCGATCAGTGGCCTAGGGGAAGCTGTGCCTGGCTTTAAGGACTGAGGCAGAGCAGCTGAGTTCCTGATTCAAAAGAAGTAAGTTGGCCTGCAGACGGCTGGGGTCTCCCACAAAGAAGAAAGCATGAAGCCTTATTTAAGGTGAGACTGCAATAACCAACTTACCCTGACGAACCTACATCTGAGAGATCCAGAAAAAGGACTGCTAAGTGCGTTAAAGAATCTACAACAAAGACTGTGTTCCTGACGACTGAGGACCTGCCCCAGAGACTGTATCATTCTAAAAGGTTATGACAGTAGTTGTTATAATTATCAATAGGTTTAGTGGATAGGTTAAAGGGGTTGTAGGAATTTATAGGATTAATAGATAAGAAATTGTTGGTGTTTGTTATAACTGAATTTAGTAATAAATAAATAAGTGTTAAATAATAATTTAAAAGTTCGGTTACATCTATCAGAACCTATATACATTCCTTTACATCCCATTCCACTTGCAATTGAAGGCTAGAAGAAGAACTAAATAAGAACATGAATCAGTGACTTTGGTTTAAAACCTGGAAAGTGTTTCCCAAATATAATGTCCAAGAGACATAGAAATATAGAACCAAGGGATGCCTTTGAGACATGTAGCAAAATGACTTAGGTGACTATGTGGAAGTCTGCCCTGATGCGGAAGGTGGATTAGAGCATCATGCTTCTAAGGTCCTCTTCTACTTCTGCTTGCTTTTATAAGCCTCCTGAAATCATGCACACAGGAAGAGCCACTTCTCCATGTTCCAAGCAGTGCACATCAGTCAAACCCAAGAACTGTAATGTGCATCTAAAGCAGCACACCCATAGATCTGGGCAGATTGAGGGCACCAAATCCATCATTTTTCTGTTCCAAGACAAACATAAGACAATTGCTTACAGCACTCTGCTTGGTGGGAGAAGAACAACCAGTTAGGCATTTTCTTTGACAAGTTCCTGCTACTCTCAACCTAAAGATGAAAGAAAGCAGAAGGGAGAAGAAAACAGATGAGCCCAGGAATAATTTGTTTTTGTCCATGGCCACAATTTTCTGCATGCACCTTCCATTCTTCATCTTGTATATACCCCACCAGCTGGGCATCAAAGGAGAAACATAAGGGTGGATAGTGTTTCACTGTATGTTCAGTTACATGGTATCTATATCCTTAATCTTAAACAATGTGCCACTTTCATCATTGAGAAAAGACAACAAGGCTTAACAGCAAAAGCCATATGCCCGAGACCACAGTTTGTAACTTTCCTCACCAAGTCTGAGCAGATGGCTACAGGCCTACTAAGATGATTCAGATTGTGTGCATGATTCTGAGTCATTTCCTAAGACCAGCAGAAGGGGTTACAGATAGTCAGCTTAGGATCCAGATATTCTCATGGGAGCCAGAAGGCCCCAGGAATTGAATTCTAGGGGTCTTGTATGCATGCGATCACAATGGAAGGCCAGGATTCAAGTCCACTAGCTATTTTCAAGGTTAAGACTATTCATTGCTGGGCATCTGGAAAGGAAGGATGGTACTGAGAACACTGTCCCATATATCTTCCTTCAGGCTGCCCTATAGCCATGTTTGTCGAGAGCCTAAGGCATTCTCTGCCAAGGTGAGAATGGTTCAGGAAGCAGGGGCACAGGGAAAGGTCCCCGCCTTGGTAGAGAACACAACAGGGCCTCTGCACATCTGCTATAACACCTTTGACATGAGAGAGCTCCAGTGGAGTGTCCCTGTGGCTTAGCTGAAAAGTGGCTTGCCTCCAGGCTTGAATAAAGTGAGACATGGCCACATGTCACCAATGTGTGCTGCGTCTGGGCATAAGAGAACAAGTAGGAGGAGTGGGGTGGGAGGGAGATCGGGTAGAGGATGGGAGGGCAGGACTGGGAGTGGTGGAAAGAGGGCACTGTGATGGAGATGGAACCTGAAGTAATAAATAAATATTAAAAGAAATAAATAACTAATAAATAAAAGAGAACAAGTAGGAAGCTGAGCAGACAAGCAGAGGTTTCTATGCCGAACCTGAGAGGCGTGGGCTATAATAGGAACCCACCTCGCTTCCACCGAGGTCTCCTGAGATATTTAAGGAGCGTGTCAAAGAGAGAAATTAAAGATCCTAGAAGAGTTTGTCTGAGCAGAGAGATATCACCGGGTACTGTTGTCATCGCTTTGATTTTAACCACTGAGGTTGCCTAGGAAACCCAGGTTACAGCCTGCTGTGCTGAAACCGAGATAATGGGAAGATTCAGCTACAAGCAGACCATGGAGAAAGGGAAAGATGTAGACAGTGATGTCCATCATTGTTTATCCTTCATGCGTTTGCAACATGAAGTGATACAATTAAACAGCTCATCGTGGTTTTTTTGTTTTTCCTCCTTAAGTAAAAAGAAATGTACCTTCCAAAGGCTCTGCTGTTTTCAAATCTAAAAATGTTACATACTTTCTCCTAGGGACCATCTACTTCCCTACTGCCACTCTAAAAGGTCCACAAAATTGCTAGCATAATATTAGATGTGCACACCTTCCCCACTAACATCCTGGGCACTGCTTGTCTAACTACACAGATTTCCATTCTTTCCTTTCTTTTCCCCTTTCCACCCCCTCCACCATGCTCTCCCTCTCTCCTCACTCACTCTTCTTTTTTCCAGTGCTGGGATCTGTGGTGGAAGTTGGGTCTCATTGGTGGGCAGTTTGGGTTGGCATCTGGTGGTGTATGGGGAAAAGCTTGGCATCCCTTTGCCTGCTGGGATGGACAAAGCCAGGTTGTGGCCGAACAATATGTCCTGTTGAAGGGACATGGTTAAGAAACCACGCAAGCCACACAGATGATGTCAGCTATCGTGAGAAGCAACAGGACTGTTGAACATCTTGAGAAATCTCGTGGACCCTGGAGACTGCCAAGTATCTCGAGATAATGCGATATATAAGCTGGAGAGTTCCACTTGATCTCTCTTCCTCCTGCCCTCACCAACTGATAAGTCACACTGAAGAAGAGAAAAGCAAGGTATGCCATTAACAAAATTTAGATTGTTACATTCCAACGCAAAGGCCTGGCATAAAAACAGCTGAGAGTTCTTTGAAGGCATCTGTCTGTCTTGGGGTCCCAGAGCGCCAGAAAAGTGAGTGAGGCAAGTGGAGTTCAGAAGCCGCTTGGAGAGGCTTTCAGCTTTGAGTCTTGCCCGAGCTGAAGAGACTATGGAGGCAAGTCTTAGCTGATTCAAAAACCTGCCCTCAGTTGGCAGTTGCAACAGACTGATTTTATAAACCTGCCACCATTTGGTGGTGGAAATAGACTGGCCTTACGAACTGGCAAAGTAAGGTCCAACAAACACTAATCTTTGAAAGGGACTGCCTTCCGGGACTGCCATAAACCAAGCCATCCTGCACGGACCTACGCTAGAATGTTAATATCCTTTTAAGAAAATTAAAATAGTGTTTAAGTGTTTTTAGATAGGTATTAGAGTGTTTTTAGGTATTAAGGTATTTTTAGATAGATTATAGGATTTAGGTTATCAGGTTTAGGTATTTTATAGATGTTGGTTAAATGATAAATACAAATGTTTATAAATAAAAATATTCTGTTTCAGGAATCAGAGACTGGAGCCCATCACATTGTAGACAAGAGCTGAATTATATCTTCAACCCTCTGTCCTTTTTTTTTTTTTTTTTTTTTTGGTTTTTCAAGACAGTGTTTCTCTGTGTATCTCTGGTAGTCCTGGACTCACTTTGTAGACCAGGCTGGCCTCGAACTCACAGAGATCCACCTGCCTCTGCCTTCCGAGTGCTGGGATTAAAGGCATGTGCCACCATGCGAAGTCCCTCTGTCTTTTTATGAAACTCTGCCCCAACCTCTGCAGTTTAGTGAACATCCATTCCTGTGTGTCAACAATAATGTTAGTTCCTGTAATGGGCAATCTTGGTTGCCAACTTAACTATATCTGGTATCAGCTAAAACCCAAGCATCTGTGCATGCCTGTGAAGAGCTTTCTTGGATCATTTAAGGTGGGGTAACCCACCCTAAATCTGGGCCACACCCTCTGGTGGCAGTCCACATGAAAGGACACAGAAGAAGGAAACTTTGGCCTACTGCCCTCTTTCTTGCTGGCAAGCTCATCTATCCTGTTGCTGAGACCTTTCTCCACTGGCATCAGAACCACTTCTTTGGGATTCCAAAGTAAACTGAAGAGCAGCAGCTCTCTAGTAATCCTCTTGGATTTTAGTAGCAGATTGGACGGCTAAGACTTCCAGTCTTCTGGACTGAACAAAGACTAGGTCCTTGGCCTTTTTGTACGGAGACAATTGTTGGATTACTTGCATAACACCCTGTAAACCACTCTAACAAACCACACACACCTTTTATATATATATATATATATACACGTAACACATGTTTAATATATATCTTTATAAATATACACACATAACACATGTTTAATATATATATATTTTTTTCATCCTATCAGTCTGTTCCTTTGGAGAACCCTGACTAATACAGTTCCCAGTGGAATACTCCTCTTCTTCTAATGAATAAAATGTATAGTTGTGAATTCAATAAAGTTACAGGAAAACCCAACAGCATAAAAATAACAATTATTTTTTAATTTTTTATTCATTCAAGTTACGTCTCGATTACAGCCCCCTCCCTCCTCCCCTCCCAGTCCCCACCCTTCCACCCTCTTCCCCTTCTCCCTTCTCTCCTTCTCATCAGATTAGAGGAGCCCCCCCCCACATATCAACCTCCCTCAATTCACCAGTCACATGAGGGCTAAGGGCTTCCCCTCACATTGGGGCCCAACATGGCAGCCCAGCTCTGGTAAGGTGTTCTACTAACAGGCAACCAAGTCCATAACAGAGACTCCCCAACTCCGCTCGTTAGGGGATCTGTATGAAGACCAAGTTGCCTAGCATCTATATATGTGTAGGGCCCTAGGGTCAGGTCTATATATACTTTGGGGGGTCGGGTGTTAGTGTTTCAGTATCTATAAACCTCTAGGGGCCTAGATTTGTTGGTTCTGTTAATCTTCATGTTTTGTTCTTGATCCCTCCGGTTCTCTCTATTACTCCTCCTTCTCTTCTCTTTTTTTGTTCGTTTTTTTCTGTTTAGGGTTTTGGTTTGGTTTTTGATGGGTTTTGTTGTTGTTGTTGTTGTTGTTGTTGTTGTTGTTTTGGGGTTTTTTGTTTGGTTGGTTTTTGGTTTTTCAAGACAGGGTTTCTCTGTGTAACAGTACTGGGTGTCCTGGAACTCACTCTGTAGACCAGGCTTGCCTCAAACTCACAGAGATCCACCTGCCTCTGCCTCCGGAGTGGTAGGATTAAAGGTATGTGCCACCACGCCTGGCTCTGCCTTTCTTCTTATATACAACTCCCAGAGCTCCACTTGCTGTTTTGCTATTTGTCTCAGCATCTGTTTTGATCCATTGCTGGTGGAGTTATGCTAGGCTTCTGTCTCTTTGGGTCTGTGGGTTGTAGGATGGTTATCCTGTACTATATGGCTAATATTCAGTTATAAGTGAGTATATACCATGCTTATATTTCTGTGTCTGGGTTAGTTCACTCAGGGTGAGCTTTCCTAGTTCCATTCATTTGGTTGCAATTTGCTGAATTCCTTGTTTCTGATAGCTGAGTAGTATTCCATTGTGGAAATGTACCACAGGTTTGTTTTTAGTTTTGTTTTTTAATCCATTCTTTGGTTGAAGAACATCTGGGTTGTTCCCACTATCTGGCTAATATAAATAAAGCTTCTATGAACATAGTTGAGCCAATGTCCTTGGGGTTTGGTGGAGAATCTTTTGAATATCTTCCCAGGAGTGTTATGGCATGGTCTTGAGATAGAAAGAACTATTTCTACTTTTCTGAAACATCGTCAGGCTGATCTCCAAAGTGATTGTACAAGTTTGCACTCCCACCAACAGTGTAGGAGTGTTCCCCTTTCTACACATCCTTGTCAGCATGTGCTGTCACTTGAGTTTTTGATCTTAGCCATTCTGACAGGTGTGAGATGGAATCTCAGAGTCATCTTGAGTTGCATTTCCCTGATGACTAAGGATGATGAGCATTTCTTCAGGTGTCTCTCAGCCATTAGAGATTCCTCTTTTGTGAATTCTTCGTTTAGCTCTGTACCCCATTTTTTATTGGATTATTTGGTTTCTTAGTGTTTAATTTCTTAGTTCTTTATATATTTTGGATATTAGCACTCTGTCAGATATGAGGTTGGTGAAGATCTTTTCTCAATCTGTAGGCTGCCATTTTGTTTGAATGACAGTGTCCTTTGCCTTACAGAAACTTTTCAGTTTCATGAGGTCCCATTTATTGATTGTTAGTCTAAAGCCTGAGCTATTGGTGTTCTGTTCAGAAAGTTGTCTCCTGTGCCAATGAGTTCTAGGCTTTTCTACACTTTCTCTTATATTAGATTTTTTTTATTTTATATAAGTACTTTATTTTTTTTTCTTCAAATTACATCTCAGTCACAAACCCTTCCCTATTCCCCCTTCCTGTTCCACCCTTCCCCCCTCTTCCCCCCAACAGCTTCCCTTTTCAATCCAACAAATGGTTCTTTCTCTTATAACAGTAAATTCTATACAAAACAGCAGAATTAACTATGCCACATTTATGAGAGTTAAATGGCCCAGTATACCTTCCCAATGTCCAGTTCATACATATTTGGCCCCTGACTTTAACCTTCTACCTTCTAACCATCTCCATGAGTTTAAAGTTCTATAACTGACTTAGCTTTCATACTAACTTGCATCACTATTATAACCATCTTCTTAGATCTAGAACGCCCTCTTGATTCCTAAACAACTCAAAATTTAGCTATGAGACTCAAGCTGTCTATTCTTCAACCACCTCAGAGAGCTGAGAAGGATAAATATATCTGATTATATAGGAAGTGCAGGGCCTGCAGCTTCCAATACTAAGAAATGACAAACCAGTGACTACCTGGACAGTTCCCATTTTCTCTCCATACATTCCAGCATCAGTCTTCAGCCTTTTGGTCCTGTTTCTCTGACAGACATTTATTGTAGAGCAGGGATTATGAAGGACTAACCTACCCTGTCTTGGCAGAGCTAGGCTGTCGACTTCCCTGCTACCACTTTTATGTTGAGGTCTTTGATCAACTTGGAGTTGAATTTGTGTGGGGTGATAAATATGGGTCTATTTGCCTTCTTCTACATGCTGACATCCAGTTAGAACAGCACCATTTATTGAAGATTTCCTTTTTCCATTGTATGGTTTTGGCTTCTTTGTCAAAAATTAAGTGACCATAGGTGTGTGGATTTATTTCTGGGTCTTCAATTTGATTCCCTTGATCAATTGATCTGTTTCTATGCCAGCACCATGCTGTTTTTATTACTATTGCTCTGTAGTACAGCTTAAAATCAGGGATAGTGATAGCTCCAGATATAAAAAGAACAGCCCTTAAAAGACATATCTCTAACTTCAATGAAGCACTAATGAAACCAGAATATTGTAATGCTATAATGAAACAAGAACAGTCAATTTTAAAACTAAGACAGAAGGGAAACACAAAAGCTGAACCAAGAAAACTTTAGGCAATGGAAACTGGGGAAGAGACCAGAATTACAACTGAATCATCTACAAAGACTAAGTTCAATCTCCAGAACAGCTGGACAACAAGGGGGGACTCAAGCCCTTCTACATAGCAAAACTATTCAATGAAGTTAGAACCTCTAAATCTGTGTTTTAGTTATTTTCTAACTGCTAATAAAAAAACCTAACAAAAGCAACTTAAGGGATGAAGAGTTTGTTTTCCCTGAGAGTGAGTGTTCAATCCATCACAGTGGAAAATGTGTGGCAGAAGGATCAGGAGGTGACTAGTTACTTTGCATCCTGTGAGGAAGCTGGCATTTGTCTCACTGATTCAGTCCTTGCCTCCTGTCCATAGATTCTAGTCCATGAACTTTAGATAATTACCATTTTCTGCTCCTTAGTGCACAGTCACTCATGTGTTAAAACACAATCTACTCTCTGCCCAAATTTTAAGTATATATTTCAAGTAAATTTTAAGGTATTTTCCTTTCAACTATGAACACACAAATACTGAGTCATCCGCTTATTTAAGAGACAAGCTGAAAGATAGCCTGTCTCCCAAATGCCCTGGGATTATCTAAAACAAAAATTTTAGCATAGCAGAGACCTTCACTAGATACCAAGAAGAATATTTTGAGGGAGGTGGGGTTCTACCTGAAATTCAAGTTGTAGTTGAACATAATACTATTTTTTATTTTATTTTTGCTACATTTTTCCCTTTCTCTTTTCTCCCTCCAAACTGTCTCACACATCCTTCCCTATTTTTCTTCAAATTTATGGCCTCTTTATTCACTAATTGTAATTATTATTGTTTGTGTGTGTGTGTATGTATGTATTCCTAAATATAATATGCCTGGCCCATACATTGTTACTTGTATGCATATTCTCATGACTGACCACTTGGCACTGGGCAACTGACTGGTGTGCTCCTTCATGAGGATGATGACTTCTCTCACTCCCAGTTTTCCTCAGTTGCCTGTCATTCTTCGTGTAAGGCTTCGTGTAAGACAAAAAGAGGCCTTGTCATCTTTTCCCCATCCACCTTGGCATGTCCATTGGTGTTGTCCTTGTTCTACTCACATTTGGGCATTCATGTTGGTTGAGACTTAAGCTACTCACAGGTGTAGCTTTGGATGATCCTAGGAGACACATCTCATACCACACACCCTGTCCCTATGACTCTTACAATCTTTTTGTCCTTTCTGCAATGTTCTCTGAGCCTTGGGTATAATAAGGTTCTGTAGACAAAGCCATTGGAACTGGACACCACAACTTTGCATTGATTGGTTATGTCTTTCTGTAGGGAGTCTCTGTTGCGAAGAGAATTCTCCTTGATGAAGGATAAAGATGACATTTTAACATTATTTCAGTCTGATGTATATTTATTGATTTTTTTTTGTTAGGGACTTATAAATTAATAGTTGTAGATTCTCTTCCAATAGCCATAATTTCACTATCTCTGAGTAGTTATCTAGGTCTCCAGTACAGGCATGGTTTCACACTTTTTGAGTGGGTTTTAACTCTAACTAGAGAGCTGTTGGTTAGTGCGAAGGCATACATGCCACTACTATACCCTTAGGATTATTGTGACATGATTGATGTGGATCACAGGCATCATAGCTGGGTGGAATACTGGCTGCCTACCTTTTTTAGAAGCTTGCATAGTGCCTTATACTACCATGAATGCTAATCTTCAGAGAGAAGGCATTCAGGTAAGTTCCAGCTCAGGGGCCTCTGGGTCCTGTATCTGAAGTCCATGGTGCCTTCAGGAATACTGAGTTCCACCTCTCATGGGGGTAACTAAGGGCAATAACAATAATTTGATTGTCAGTGTCATTCGATTAATAAAAAGTCAGCGTAATGATGCATACCTTCAGGTGTGTCCGTGAGAGCATTTCCAGAGAAGACTAGTAGAGGAGAGAAAGAACAACCCAGCATGTAGATAATACCATCTGATAGGATGGAGTCCTGGATTGAATTAAAATGGAAAAAGGAGAAAGCCTGCTGAATGCCTTCATGTTTCTTTCTCTGCCACTTAGTCCATTAATTTTGTGGGCAAGGAGGTGTCCCCCCTACTGTGCCTCACATTGTTGCTCACAGGTGATTCAGTGGGCCCTATGGAGACACAAGTTTGGAGTCTTTTGCCTTATCTCCTCTACCATCTCTCTCTCTTTTTTTTCTTTTTTTTGGTTTTTCGAGACTGGGTTTCTCTGTGTAACAGCCTGGCTGTCCTGGACTCGCTTTGTAGACCAGGCTGGCCTCGAACTCACAGAGATCCGCCTGCCTCTGCCTCCCAAGTGCTGGGATTAAAGGCGTGCACCACCACCGCCCGGCACCTCTACCATCTCTTAATGATTCAGAAGTCACAATTATATCAAGGAAATATTTCCCACCTTTTTCTACCCTTTAATGGGATGCACACAGAGGAAAGAAATAATATCACATGCTAGTTATGAGCATGACAAGTTCTCATCCAAGTTAGTATTTGTGTGACTGGTGTGTTAGTCAAAATTATCATATATAAAACATGAAATAGACATGGAAGTAGAAGAGGAACTAGTTGGAAAGAAAGAAGGAATCTACAGGAACAAGGGGGAATATAGCAGAGAGTAATGGAGGAGAATATGTTCAAAATATATTTCATGCATACATGGAATTAAATTAAATTAATAATTAAAATTAAAATAATTTTAAAGTCAAAGCAATAACCAATTATAAAATATAGAACAATACAAATCTAATAAATATAGACATCAAACTATAAAGTATACTAAACTGACACTGTCTTCTAAAAGAAAGTAAGGCAGAATTAACCATTACAGCATAATCTGTCATCAATCCCATCTTCAAGTAAGGCCAAGGCATTCCAAATAAGCCAGATCTCTTATACAAGGTCAAATTTCTAAGGAACAATTTGAGAATCTCCACCTGGTAGCATGGCACCACAGGCCAGGTTGTTTTGCACTATGTTACTATCTCCTGGCAAGGTCACTTTTCTTGCCTGCAGATATTTGATTTATCTAGAGCATGTATCCCTAGTTGTACCACAGGGATGCTAATACCAACCACTGGAGTCCATCTGACAGAATGTTTGGTTGAAAAAAAAGGAAAAGAATGAACATGTCAGCTTATTAGCATTGATCTAAAATATCGTACTAGGGATCATCTGTGACTATTTTGTACTGGTCATTTTCTTTTCTGAATACAAAAAGAAAAAGGAAAAAAATCATACTTTAGGGATCAGAAAATAATTGTATAAGGAAATGACTTATGGTGAGCCATTCTTTAAAAAAGCATCTTCAAGGACCCATGATCCAGGGCTTGGTACCTGCATCTTCCCTCAGAGCACACATGCTCATGGCTCTCATACCCTTCCTGGTCAGTTCTAGGGATTTATTTCGTCAAGCATTGATGAGGAACCTCTTGCCCAGTCATTGTTGTGAATGCCCATGACTCCTGTGTTAGGGTTTCTATTGCTGTGATAAAACACTGTGATCAAAACCAACTTGTTCAAGGAAGGGTTTGGTTTCTTTTTTTCAACTTACAACTCATTACAATCTATTTCTGAGGGAAGTCAAGACAGAAACTGAAACAGAACAGGAACCTGAAGGCAAGAGCTGATACAGAGACAATAGAGGATTGCAGATTATAGGCTGTTCCTCCTGGCTTTTTTCAGTTTGCTTTCTTATAGTACCCAGGACCACCAGCCTAGGGTTGGCATTGGCCACAGTGAGCTGGACTCTCCCACATAATCAATCAGGAAAGTGCCCCACAGGCTTGACCATAGGCCAACCTGGTAGAAACATTTTCCCAGTCGAGGTTCCCTCTTCAGTATGCCTCTAACAGATGTCAAGTTGATATAAAGCTAGCCAGCACAACCCCTATAGAATTAGCGTCACTACTGGATAAAATAAAGGAACTTTAGAAGGCAAGAAAACCAAAGAGTCGCATGAGAATGCCTCCCATTCACAGATGTGAGGTGAGCCCCTTCCCTCTATGACATTTGTGATGCTTGTGCTATGGGTATGCCATTAACAGGGCCTGGCAGTGGGCACACTGTCATTTGATTGATTGTTAGACTCTATCTCTGCTAGTCAGGATGAAAGGCAAATATTGGCAGAGGAGTGCTATAACAAGTCGGGTCCATATTTCCCAAAGGGCTGCTGAAGGAGGAAGAGCAGCTGATAGCAATCGTGTCTTTCAAAGTAAGGCAGCTAGAAAATATACCATGTTTTGTTTTAAAGATAGCATCATTTGTTTTATCTCCAATGGAGAAGTCTCTTTCAGAAAACATATGATACCAGCAGGCGCTGTGCTTCTAAGGTCAGAAAAATACAAATCAACCAAGACTCAAAAAACTCTTACCCAACAGCAAAGTCACTCAAAGTCCTTGCATCATGATAACAGCACACTGTGTCACTAGGTAGACACTGAAAGTGCAGCAAAATGTAAAAAAAAAAAAAAAAAAAAAAAAATTAGAACCCATTAAGTCTTATAAAATAGTATGAAGAAGAAAAAGGAAGACCTTACAATTTGAATGCCGAGCACCCCAACTGTCATAAAGGGAGATAATTCCACAATAAAGTGAAAAGCCACCCAAAAGAATTTATTCACAGAAACCACAGTAGTATTCTAGCTCTCTCATTTTAATCATGAGCAGGCGTGATAATCCCCTCTGCATGGAAGCTAAAAATCTGAACAAATGGGTGGGGGGGGCAACATGGAAGAATATACTTTAAAAACCAAAACCACTACCAGCATCCTCCAGGGCACAAGGAAAGGTAATGTGTTCATAAAAACAAGAACAGGATCCTCCTCAAAAGGTCATTGAATCACAAGGAAGTTTCCTCATCTATGTTTATAGCAGCCCTATTTGTAATAGCTAGAAACTGGAAACAACCCAGATGTCCCTCAACCGAGGAATGGATTAAAAGACTGTGGTAAATCTACACAATGGAATACTACTCAGCTATAAGAAACAATGAAATTATTTAATTTGCAGCCAAATGGATGGAACTACAGAAGTTCATCCTGAATGAGCTAACCCAGACCCAAAAGGATGAACATGGCATCTATTCACTTATAGTCAGATTTTAGCCATATAGTACAGGATATCTATACTACAACCAATGCACCAAAGGGAACAGGAACATAGACTTTGTTACCTGTCAATGAGACACTTTGCCCTAGTGGTGCTGCCTTTTATGCCCCCAGTGTATGAGGAGGCTCTTGGCCCTCATATGACTGCTGAACTGGGGTGGGGACTGTTATGTAGGGACACTCCACTCCAGAGGACTGGGATGGAAGGGATGGGGGTAGAGGGTGGGAGGGCAGGACTGGGAGGGGTGGAAAGAGGGCACTGGGATGGAGATGTAACCTGAAGTAATAAATAAATATTAAAAAGAAAGAAATGAAAAAAAAGGTACAGCTAGAGAACAAAAATCTTCTTGAACATTAACAACATGATGACTGAATTAAAAAACAATGTAACTGTTCAAAAATCCCCAAATCTAGGGCAAAGCTAAGCAGGGTAACTGAAACAATATGGTGATTAGAGCAGAAATCCAGGAAATTCAACGTCACAGGCGTACAGAATGTCAGGGTGACCATCTGCTGCATGACTTCCTCTGAGAAAATCTTTCTATTCATCATAAGTAGATGACAAACCAAAAACAAAATGGTTCCACCCAAGTTTAGCCTGATGAGTTCAATTGTGGTTCCCACAGGGACATAAGTGAATGAAAAGTTACAAGAGTGTGACCAGCTTATGGGCAGCTACACCAAGGAACAGTTAGTGTAGCAATTCTTAACTGTAGTAACATTTCTGGAATTTTGGTTTCTTTGAAAGACACAGAAATATTTTAAGAGTGTGTTTTTGTTATCATCCCAGGTGTGGCCATAGGGTAATGCTTTAGACTGTCCAGAGCAGCTGACTATGATTTGCCTCATGCTCCAGCAGGGGCGTGGCTTTGCCAGGTGCAGATAGTTTCTGCTATTGTGTGACATTTAGAATTCTGGGAACTTTTCAGAGGGTATATAAGTGCAAGGATCCTGAGAGTTGGTGTTGGTGGTTGGTGGTTATTCACAGGGGTTGGCTACAGTTTGTTAGCCGTCCTGCTCCAAGAAGAAACAAAAAGAAAGAAATTAGATTCAAGGATCTCTCTCTCCCTCCCTCTATCCT
Source organism: Lophiomys imhausi (assembly GCA_907164525.1). Lineage (NCBI taxonomy): Eukaryota > Metazoa > Chordata > Mammalia > Rodentia > Muridae > Lophiomys > Lophiomys imhausi. Next base: position 243,442 of record CAJQZJ010004773.1, on the reverse strand, counting down.
TCTTTCTCTCCTATCTAGTGATAGGAGGGGCGTTGGGGAGAGAGAAACGGTGGGAAAAAGAAGAGCCCACAAAGCAGCAAAAACGGGCTACACTTAACAGCTTATATAACCTCAAGGAGGAAAGGGACCTCATGGGCCTCAAGAGCTCCCTTAGGAGACCTAACCTTATGAGGGTCTCACACCAGTAATCGTAGCTCCTCTGATAGCAAGATTGCAACAGCCACACATCTCATGCCTCAACAAGATCATATCTATTTAACCAAAATTGTCATGAGAACAGAGATGGCTCAGTGGTAAAGGTCTTGCTTCATAAGCATGAGAACTGAGAGCCCAGCACCCATGTAAAAGCCAGGTACATTAGCTTTTACTATAACCTCAGTGCTGTGAGGTGGGGGAATAACGGGGTGGGCAATGAGACAGGCAGATCCTGAGACTTTGCTAGCCAGCCAATGCAGACAATATAACAAGCCTGGGGTTTAGTGTGAAACACTGTCTCAAAAGGTGGAGTGGACAGCAATAGAGGAAAACACTGTTAACTGACTTCTAACATCTACATGTGCAGCACTGGTAAGTGTCCCTCCAACACACACACACATACATACATACACGAGCACACACGCATGCACCCATGCACCCACATAAACACATGCATGTACAGAAATATTAGATAAACAAACATTGTAACAAAACTACATTGGAAGATGAGAAAGGACATGCAGTGGAAGCAATGTGAAAGCTAGTTGGATCCTCATTATCTGGGAGGGAGGATCCAGAGAGCAGGTGCCTAGTTTTCGAACATTAGATATCTGTAAATGCCAGAAGAAATTTGAGTGCTAGAAGTGCTTGCCTTGTGGGTTAGAGGAGGAGCTGAGGAAAGATAAACCAGGAGACTGCTAAATTTTGTAATATGTATATATATTTACTAATATTTTCAGTCTGTAAACTATATGCATGACAATTTTTAAATTTTTGTTTGTTTGTTTGAGAAAGGGTTTCTCTGTGTAGCCCTGGCTGTCCTGGACTCACTTTGTAGACCAGGCTGGCCTTGAACTCACAGAGATTCACCTGCCTCTACCTCCCTAGTGCTGGGATTAAAGGCGTGTACCACCATGCCCAGCCAATTTTTAACTTAACTTTTAAATGTACCTTAGGAGCTTGGGATGATACTCCACGGTGGAGCACATGAACTCATATAGACAGCTCTGGGTTATATCCACAGCTTTGCTAACACACATGTACATACATACACACACACACACCTATAATATAAGAACAAAAAAATGTTCAGACTCCAAATAAAAACAGATAAGACCTCTTGTAATTTATTTCAATATTATTTTTAAAAGACCTGATATTTGAATTGCTGGCTGTGGAGTGATATGATATGGACTATAGCTGGAATAGCTGGGCTTTTCCCCTTAAACATTTTGGCTTTAACTCCTATAGTCAATCATCTTACTAGATAGTGATGTAATCTCTAAGCTCTACAATTTCAGGTAACAAGACTGTAACTCACACCCATTATTTATCTAAATCACAGTGGTACAGCCAGCAACTACTCTCCCCTGAACAATAAGACAATATTATGCCAGCTGGGAGATGGCTTGGTGGGTAACAGCTCATGCTGTACAATCATGAAGACCTGAGTTAAGATCTCCAATACCCATGTACGGCTACAGCCCACACACATAACTCCAGCACTGGCTGGAGGAGCCTGGCAGAGGCAGGAGGATCACTATGGTTTACTCACTGTCAATTTGGCTCTAGGTCATCACTTCTCAATCTGAGGGCTGTAACCCCTTTGTGGGTTGCATATCAGAATACTGCATATCAGATATTTACATTATATATATATATTTTATATATGTATATATAGATATATATTAGATATATTACAACTCATGACAGTAGCAAAATTACAAGTATGGTGTACCAACAAAATAATTTTATGGTTAGGGGTATGCAACATGAGGGTATTAAAGAGTGGCAACATTAGGAAGAGAACCACTACTCTAGATTTTATTGAGACAATCTGAACTCAAGGGAATGAGATGGAGTGTGATCAATTAAGACACCAATGTCTTTCCTTTGTCACCCACAAGTACACAACCTCCACATGTAATACATATACAAATCAAATATTCAGAGCCATTACTGTTATGAATAATTTAAGAGAACTCCAAGAACATCACATCTTACCATTCTCAGGATGTTTTCCTGAGATTTTACTTGGTCCTACAGCAGTAAAAACTGTGAGACTCAGCAGAAGCCCAGAGGGCTTAAGTGACTTCCCTCAGGCTATCAGCCAGAAGAGCAGAGCCATGAGGAGAGGGACCCACTGAGAGTCTCCTGCCACGCTGTGCAGCAGGCTTGTTTTCAAATTTCATGTAGTCTCCATATAGTTAATAGCTCCAATTGTTGGCAATCGAACAAACAGATGGCGGAGAAAGGAAGAGGGTGTGTGGGAATGAACGTCTGTAAATTCCAGCCACCGTCCCCAGAACCAGCCTGGGAGCAAGATGCCCTCTGCCCAGATCAACCCCAGAAGTGGTCACGCAAACAGCCAAAATTAGAAGTCCTGAGACTTTTCCACTTTCAAGAGTCTCTTTCACAATTGGAAATACCCATGGGAAACGGAGCGTATTAACACTTATCAATTAATACCATAAGGGAGTGTGGTTGATTGCTGACTAAAAATAAGCCTGAAATACTGGAAGATGTTTAAGAAGGGAACAAAATGACTATGATTTATACTCATTTGAATTTTTTCCCTGAATCGCCCTGAAAATCTTGGCCAAAAAAATTTGGTTTTTTTTTATGCATAGGAATTTTTCCTGCATGTATGTAAGTGCACCATGTACATGCAGTGGCCCTAGATGCCATTAGAGGTATAGGATACCCTCGAATTGGAGTTACAGACTGTTGTGAGTAACCATGTGACGGCTAGAAATCCATCCCCGGGTCCTCTGGAAGAGCAGTCAGTACTACTAGCCCCTGAGCTAGGCCAGAATTTTTTTTAAGAGATCTCTTTTGTAAGAACATCCAAAATACCCAGCTCTCATTTTTTGTCTACTGGTAGATATCTACTGACTGGGCAAACAGCTGCCACCAAAACATAAAATCCCCACCAAATCCAGGTCACTGAGAACTATTTCAGACAAACCCCGGGATATCCTAGCTACTGGTTCCGCTTCCCTTTAAGAGCAGTTGGACATTCCATCATGTTCATTGGAATTTTCTCCCTATTTTTATTCAAAGTTGCAAGCTGGGAATGTTCAGCCTTTACCAAACAGAATATGAAGGCATTTTCTTGAGGCTCCTCAGTGTGTGTGAGTGGGATGGGGGCGGGGGGGTTGTGGATAAGGCTCCGAGAAGGGCAAGATCAAAAGCAAGCTGTGATGATCCCTTCGAGGTAACCAAGAGTGTGTCCATTGCTACCATTGCTTCTTGATTCTTTATTAGTATTCTCCTTTTTCACTCTTAATGGATATGACACATACATTTATATTCATGGCCTGTTCAAAACCACTTGTGCTAGCTCTATGTAGAATGAATATTGAACTCTCTGCAGATTTAAATATAGAATAAAGGATAATTGTAAGATATCCCAATCAGGCTTTCTGCTATTCTCCACATATTTTAAAGGCATACCACACAAGGGTTACATAACTGCCTTCATGGAAAACCCTGCATTCAGGGCTGTTTCCGAAGCCTGTTTGCAGCTGAGTGTTTGCTAAATCAAGCACTAAAAATGAGATTTACACTGGTCGTTTCAAGCTGAAAGCCAGCTGCAGCTGCCATTAAAGCAATTCAATTTCTTTTTTATAAAGCACAAGTAAGGCTCAATTTACTAAAGTTTTATTTCCTTTTTATGCATCCCATATGCTAGGGGGGAAAATTAAGTTTATGAGATTAAAAATGAGTTTTATGCTAAATGTTTACAAAGTTTCAGCTGGCTTGCTTTTGCAGGTCCTTCAACCTACCAAGTTCAACTTCTGGCTTTTTTTTTTTTTCTCTCCTTTGCCATTTCAAGGAAAGAAAAGTTTGTGTTTTCAAGAGGAAGTTACTGAGACCCCTGGCTTCCTTCTTTGTATCAAATAATGTTCCAGCAGTTGAAACATGCAGATAAATAAGCTCCATCTTGATATCAAAAATCCTCAGGGAAGGTTTTCACAGGTACTCAAGGACTTCTTCAGGTGGTTCTTTCCCTCCCATTCCCCAAGTCTTGTTGAGTATATCTCATCACTAATTACAAGTGATATTAAATTTTTTAAGTGAAAATTGGAACTGAAGGCATTATTCAGTGGTTAACAGTGTGTACTGCTCTTCCAGATGACCTATGTTCAGTTCTCAGCACCCACGTCAGCTCCAGGGTCTACAATGCCATCTTCTGGCCTCCATGAGCAACTGCACTCACATGCACATACACACATGCAGCCATACACACATGTAATTTTTAAACAAAAAATAAAACTGAAATGGCATCTCTTTGCTCCAAAATTCATAAGCATTAAAGATTATTTTCCACCTGTGTAATTTGGAAGCTTTTATAATATCCATTTTCCCTTTTTTTTTTGAAAAAGTTTTCATTTTGTGAATTTCACACCATGCACTCTGTTCCCTCTCATCTCCCACCTCCCCCAAGACCCACCCTCCACCCTTGCAATCTGTCCCAGCATAAAAAATAACAGCTCATTGTGAAAGCTGCAATGTATCTCAGTATGTCCCACAATATTCTCCCTTGTCCACACTTTCTTCTTGCAAATGTTCATTACAATGACTCCTTGTTCTGGTATGAGGGCCCTGGTTTCTGCTACTCTGTCAGTACTAGAACATCACTGGAACTCCTCTCAGCTGTGCTGTAACTGTCCTGTGTCATGGAGATCCTGCAGTCCCGGGTTGTGGAGCTGGCCTCTTCTTGTACTCCAACAGGGTAGATATTGGGGTGGGCCAACTCAAAGCTCTGGTTCTGGACCTGCAACCCCCACTTGAATGGCCAGTTCTACTATGGAAAGGTACAGGGCCTGCTCTCTGAGTGCTGCAGCATGTGAGGGGCAGGGACAGCTCTCCTGCTCTTGTGACCCCTTCTGGGCCAGATCTCCTGTCAGCCAATGGTGGTGAGGGCAAAAGGGAGGGAAGGGCATATCTCCCTAGCCAAAATCACCACAAAGCAGACAGAAGGCAGGGATGGTTCTCCCACACTCATTCCTTCAGAGCTCGCTCACCCATTACCCCCACATCCAGGGCCAGGCAGAGGTCTTCTATTTTCTGGCTTGTTTCCTGTCCTGGGAACCCATCTGGTACTTGCCTGGTACTGGTCTGGTAGTCATCACAGACTACCCCATGGCACCAAAGTAGTGTTGATATCCAGTTTGCACTTTTTTTCCAAGAATGTTAGGCTACTATTCATTCAGATGTTCATAGGTCAGAACACTGAATGTAGACATAGCCTCTCTCCTCTCTGCCATCTACTGATGCACATGTGACACAGCAGCCACATCTGCAATGCCTCTATGGGCAGGTGACATCTATTTTTAATGTAGTTTACATGCAAGTTTTTTGTCTGTCTGTAATTCTTTGACTTTCTTAGGACTGTTTTCCAGTTTCTCTAGTGCCAACTAAACTATTAGAGAAGGCATCATTTTTGATGTGGGTTTGTTTTTTAAAGGCAGGCTACAAAATACCTGAAGATGAAAAAGACACATCTACTAGAAGAGAAAGTGGGGAAAACCCTCGAACTCATCAGCACAGGTGACAACTTCCTGAACAGAACACCAACAGCTCAGGATCTAAGGCCAACAATCGATAAATGGGACCTCATGAAACTGAAAAGCTTCTGTAAGACAAAAGACACTGTCATTCGAACAAAACGGCAGCCTACAGATTGGGAAAAAATCTTCACCAACCCCACTTGTGACAGAGGGCTAATATCCATAATTTACAAAGAACTCAAGAAATTAAATGCCAAACAACCAAATAATCCAATCAAAAGATGGGGGAACAGAGCTGAACAGAGAATTCACAAAGGAGGAATCCTTAATGGCTGAGAGACACTTGAAGAAATGCTCATCATCCTTAATCATCAGAGAAATGCAACTCAAGATGACTCTAAGATTCCATCTCACACCTGTCAGAATGGCTAAGATCAAAAGCTCAAATGACAGCACATGCTGGCGAGGGTGTGGAGAAACAGGAACACTCCTCCATTGCTGGTGGGAGTGCAGGCTTGTGCAACCACTATGGAGGTCAGTCTGGCGATATCTTAGAAATCTTGGAATAACTCTGCCTCAGGACCCAGCCATACCACTTCTGGGTATACATCCAAATGATTCCTCACCGAATCACAAGGAAGTTTCCTCATCTATGTTTATAGCAGCCTTATTTGTAATAGCTAGAAACTGGAAACAACCCAGATGTCCCTCAACCAAAGAATGGATTAAAAAACTGGTACATCTATACAATGGAATATTACTCAGCTATCAGAAACAATGAAATCATGCAATTTGCAGCCAAATGGATGGAACTAGAGAGGCTTATCCTGAGTGAGCTAACCCAGACCCAGAAGGATGCACATGCCATCTATTCACTTATAGTTGGATTTTAGCCATATAGTACAGGATAACTATACTACAACCAATGTACCAAAGGGAGCATGAACATAGACTTTTTTTCCTGTCAATGAGACACTTTTCCCTATTGGTGCTGCCTTTTATGCCCCCAGTGTATGAGGAGGCTCTTGGCCCTCATATGACTGCTGAACTGGGGTAGGAGACTGTTATGTAGGGACACTCCACTCCAGAGGAGTGGGATGGAAGTGATAGGGGGTAGAGGGTGGGAGGGTGGGACTGGGAGGGGTGGAAAGAGGACACTGCAATGGAGATGTAACCTGAAGTAATAAATAAATAAATAAATTAATTAATTAAAAAGAGAAAGACACAAGGGCAGAGAAATCATCCAAATAACCAATGGAATAGAGGTTGGTGTCCACACCCCAATGCTGCAGACAACTGAGCAGCCCTCTCCTGCTTTCTTGTCTTTGCCTCCAAATCTGTCCTGAATGAGCCAACTGTGCCTGTGTAGGTATGGCAGACACATACTTCAGTAACATTTTAAAGAAAAGAAGTTATGAATTGAACCAAAGGAAACAAGAGAGTTAAAGCAAATGGCTTTTGAGCATGAGAAAACCAGAAAACATGTAGAAATACAGAGTATGGGTCAGGTGCAGAGACTCCACTGGCCACATTGTGACTATTAGCTCTTCCCCAAAGGAACTATGGGCATCACTTGCAGGGATACTAGTTAATATATCTAGGCTGGAGTGTCCTCATTGTACAGTAAGGTTAAAATTCTTTTAAGGAAAAGTGAGTTAATCTATGCAAATTACTTAGAACTGTGACAGGTTGCCTGTGGTGGGGTTAGTGATAGCATTTAATAGCATAAGGAAACTTGGAATAGCAGAAGCCTGGACTTTAGGATGAAAGACTTACTTCCGAAGTGACATGCCAAGGACGGATGACTTCTTTGATCATAGGACTAGGGACAGGGACATGCCCTGAGGCTCCTGCCCCCAGATCACAATCTCTGGATAGCCTGTTGTTTCTCCGCAAAAAGCTTTGAAGGGATGGAGCTCTGGGGCACGACTTGAAAGCCAGAGAAAGCTTCTGATGAAAAATCGTGTTGTCAACTCATTATGACAGGTGAAGATATTTAAATCAAGATTCACGTAGATAGAGCACTTTGCTCCTCTTCCTGTCTCACCTACTCCTCATCTGGCAGAGAAACTCTCATCAGTCTCACCGGAAGGCTTCACCCTCTTGTATTGACCCCTTGCGGGTATGGAGAAGGATTCTAAGTGGGGAGTTGCTCCACCCAGAGCCCAGGGGCTTCAGATTGGACAGAGCATTGAATCCAGACCCTTGCAGGCCTGAGACATCTGAATGGTGAGCCTTGAACACTTTTCATATGATAAATAAATGTGCTCTAAGACCACAAAGACAATTCCTGCTTGATAAACTGTCTTGGGATCTGGCAAACGAAATTCAGAGACTTTGGGACTGAAAGATTTGATGATGGACAGCCATCCATAAAGATCCACGCCCAGAGGAAAATATCCTTTTGAGAAACTTTAGGTTAGTGTTAAATGTTTATATTATAGGTATTAGGGTGTTGTAGATTAGGTCTTAGAGTTAGGGTTCGGGCTTTAGGGTTTAGGAACTTTATAGGCAATTGTTAAGTGATTGTTAAGTATTAATAAATATATGACTGATAAATAAAAATTTACTGTTACAGTTGCCTGAACCTGTTACATCATCATCACCATCATCATAAGAATCCATGTGGGAAATGTGAGCTCACTTTGAGACAAATGATGGCATTAAAAACACCTAAGCTGAAATTTCCAGGAAGTATTGGGGTTTAAAATAAATGCTGGCTTGGGAAAAGGAAAGTACTCAGATATAGATAGATGTAAGTAGCCTCTATGAAAGAGGGACAAAACCTTTGAAAATGGGTGGGTCATTCAAAAGGATGATGGCATCACAAGAACAGCAAACTCTAAAACATAAGCACTGGAGATGAGACACTCAGTGAGTGGTTTAGGGGAAGATGAGAGGTTTGGAAAGGAGAAACAAGGAACAATCAAAAAAGTTGGATTTCATAATAAAGGAATAAGGAGCAATAGACAAGCAAATGCGTTTAAGCTCTGCAAAGATGTGACTTGGGCCTTTGGGGGAGTAGAACAGTGATGGAGATGAAAGGAGAAGCCAGGTCTTTATAAAACTAGAAGAAGCGAGCGCATCTGAGAGTAGTTCATTGTGTAGATTTCTCACAGCAGAGAGAGAAAAGGTAAAGAGACTGAAATAGATGGTGGAAAATTCTGAGCGGAGGTGGGGAACAGAGAGATGGAGGAGAGCAGGGTGAGAGTGGGGCCAGCCAAAATTAGTAAGGCAGAGAAGGCCTTCAGGGGGCCTGCTACTTTGTAAGGTAATTAAAAAGATAAAATGAAAATGCAATGGTAAAATAAAACTAAAAGAGAAAGAGAAACAAACAAACATGAACAACAACAAACCCATGAGGATTCATGGGATGAAAGAGAGAGAGGAGAGAGAGGGGGAGAGAGAGAGAGAGAGAAGAGAGACAGCAAGGATTCTAAATCAAATCAGAATTTCCTTGTAAGTAACAAATCAAAATTACAAATGTCTGCCAAGTTTTCCTACCCTAATTATATTCTTCTATTACAAAACTAAACGAGGCATTAAGATTTTATTATGATAGTCCAGCTGTGAATTTGAGCCAATTTAGAAGCAAGATTTTAGAAAAATAGGTAGCCCATCCTGATTTATTTCCAAATACCACATGGTTAAGGTCAGAGACTCTAGAAGAGGCTTGGCTGGGCTCATGCCCCTAGCTTTACCACTTAGCAGCTACAGTTCTTGGGCAAATTTGCATTCAATAACTAAACTTTCGCATCACTAAAGAGGAGATATGAATAACAAAGTGCTATTGGGCCACAATGAGAATTAAAAGAGGTCACACACATGAATTGCTTCCAGAACTGTGTGGTTACAGTAAAGATTCCATTCCATAAACCTTAAGTAACACAGATCTACTTCGTTCAGTTAAATCTTCATCCTCTCTCCTCTGAGAACTCTACAGTTACACTGCAATCCCAACGAATCTCAGCCTGTGATGGAATAAATTCAGCCTCAACACAGCCCTCATCTTCTCCTAAGCCCAACTGTTCTTCTTAAATGGGGCAGGGAAGGCAATGTTCATATTTACTACAGAAGAGATGAAATGCAGAGAAGAAACAGCAAGAAAATCCTATTGGAGAGCAGTGAAGCAAAGAAAGCTGCTCACAGCTGAAGCACCTCTCCCACCCCCACCCCACCCCAGCACTTCCCGTTGGAAGTCCATCTTTACCCAGAGGATATAGTGGGCATGAAGAGGTGTTGTGTTAGCCTACTGTCCCTCACTATAATAAAATAAGATGATGAGTCTATGAAGAGAAAAGATTGAATTGGTTCTCTGTATCAAGGGGCTCCATTAATTATCTGTTGGCCTTATTACTTGGGGCTTTCAGTGAGGGCATCACAACATGGCAGAGCCAAATCATTCACCTCATGACTGGGAAGTGAAAAGAAAGGGAAGGAGTCCATTGTAGCACCCTTGAGGTAGTATACAGATGTCTTAGCTGAACCCATCTTTCAAGGTGCCATCATCTCCCAATAGGATGAACCTCCAAGCCTTTAACACACGGGCCTTTGACAGACATTCAAACTCCAAAGTACAGCAGGTACCAAATTACATCTGGGACCAGGAAGGATTTGAATGATGTGGTCAGCACAACATCGGTCAGTCAGTTCAGTGTAGTTATATTTATCCTGAAATAATACTGACTATATTTACCCTATTGAAAAACTTTAGACCCTCATTTATCAAGTTGTAATAGGCTTTTCCTGTCCTTCAACTGTCCTCAGAAAATGGTTTGACTAGTGACCTCTTAAACCTGTGTTGCTGTTGGTTTTTTCCTCTCCCCTCCAGCTGGATTCTAATTTCCCTGAGGGCAGGTGTTCCATGACTTTTCCTGGAAAGACATGAACAAATATCTGTTTACCCAAGATGGGTTCTGACAAAAGACAAGTAATTTCACCCAAGTCTGGGTTAGTGAGCTAGCCAGGTTTGGATTGCTGCTTACGTGAGGATGGTGGCTCAGAGGCAGATGCATCTGCAGAGCGGCCTGCCTCAAGTGCAGACAGCTGAGCTGGCCAGGACCAGCTCACCCCAACAATTATTACTGCAGATATAATCAGGGGGAGAGGCACTTGCAATCTTGGACTCTTCAGAGTTCCCTAATGAACATCTCCCAACTTGCCTTCTGGAAGGAATATTTCAATTTAGAGGAAATGGCTACATAACGGTGGGGTTTATTTTTGTCAAGCGAAAGGAAAGCATTCTTCCACTGTACCTAACACAATGTAGTAAGAAACCCGAAGAAAGGCTGAAGGGCACAGTGTCCTGTGCCTTTAATCCCAGCACTCAGGAGGCAGAGGCAGGTGGGTCTCTGTGAGTGTGAGGCCAGCCTGGTCTACAGAGTGAGTTCCAGGAAGCAAGGGCTACACAGTACAAACCATGGGTCAAAGAGAGAAAGGGGGAGGTGGGACAGAAGCTGTGACAATACAAGAAGGGGACTCAATCAGAAGGGACTTAGTTGTATACACTGCATGACCTCCACACTTCCACCAGCTCCTCCCTCATTCACCTTTCAAATAAAGTGCTGTGCTTTTAACATCTTTTAATAGAATTTTTGTTTTAACAACATCTGATTTGGTGCCAAATACATGTTGTTTAAAACTTCTGTAAGGACAGGATGACAGGTGTGGTTTTGCCAGCTCCCCCTTCCCCGCATGGAGGATAAAAGCCAGGGTTTCTCCAATCAGTAGTTCAGTTAGGTAGGACGCCCAAGAAAATTGGAGCAGAATAGCCCTCAAGTCTAATTTACTTGACCTACAAAAAGTCAAATGCTGTTTTGTCAGCTGACTGCTGTGTGTTGAAGAATAAAGAGAATAAATAGACAAAACCCAGGAAAAGCAGCTACGTTTCAGGTCAAAACGTAAACATCCAAACCAAATGCACTGTCTGCTGGGTCCTCAGAGACGCCCACACCCCTCTTCTCTTTTTCTCCTAGAGACCTTTTTTCCAGTTCTCTTGACCGCGAAAGGCTTCCGAGGTTATTCGTTCAGGCACATGCCAATGTATCTTACAGCTGCTTAAAGGCCAACAACCGAGAGAAGTCTGTAAGAATGAAGTGTTTACTTCCCTCCCTCCCCCTGGGGAGCTCCTGCCTGGTTGCTGCCATGTTCATTTCTCTCACCAAGCTGTGTTGTGCCAGAATGGGCTGAGAATGGCAGAAGGTCCTGCCTATGCAGTTCCGTCTCTTCACACTAACACTGCCCAATTCTTCTTTCTCATTTGTTTCAGAACTGGTGTTGCCCAGACTGGGAACTCTGAGCAGTGTGATCAGGGAAGGCTTCCTGTGGCTTCACTCATCCTTAAACTTAGCCCTCGAGTAAAGGGCCGCATTTGCTCATTTACTGACTCTCCCGGTACCTGCTTTGAGCTTCAAGGTGTCTACAGCGTTGGGGAAGACAGGAATAAACACATGGTGATAAGATAGTGTCAGCCCTCTGGGCGGAAGAAGGTTAAAAACAGAGCTTCTGGGCTAAGGTGTGAGGCCAACCTGAGAGATGACAATGTCCACAGAAGAAACCTCCCCACTGAGTGAGGTAAGGTGGAGGACAGCTGTCTTGTCTAGAGTGCAGAATGGTAGAAACAAAAAAGCTAAAGGGTCTGTTGGGGGATGAGAGGAGGTGACAAAAAGAAGCATGTGTCTAAAAATCTCCCAGGTCCTATCCAAGAGAGAAGTCATGAAAGATGTTTTAATAATATAACTTTTAAAGACGTGTTTATTTTTATTTATGTATATGAGAGTTTTGCCTACATGTATGTCTGCAAACTACATGCATGCCCACAGAGGCCAGAAGAGGGTGTTAGATTCCCTGGAACTGGAGTTACAGTTGGTTGTGAGCCACCATATGAGTATCAGGAACTGAACTTGGGTTCTCTACAAGAGTACCACGTACTCCTAACTACTGATCCACCTCTCCTACATCACATAACTTTTAAAAGTTAACTTCACAAAGGAGAAAGACACTAATGAGAGGTGACTAACTCGAGACTGGGGAAGAATTGAGTGGCTGTTACAATAAGCCCCATAAAGAAATAATAAGGATCATGACAAAGAATGTAGAGGTGGAATAAGAAAGAAAGAGATGTATTTAAGAAATAATAGAAACAATATAGACAGATAAGAGTGACTAGGAAGATGGGAAATCAAAAATGTAGCCACCAATGATTCACAGGCTTCAAGCCTAGCATGGTCAAGTCATTCTGACACAGGGACTGTGGCAAATTCAGGAAGGGATTAGCTGTTTGGAACAATGAGCTCAGGATTTCCACACAATATTCCAAGGATATACAATACACAATTGCACACATGCCTTGAGTTCAAGAGAGGGTTAGATACTAGATATGTAAGTTTAGAAACCCCCAAGCATAACAGCAGAAGCTGAAGCCTGGGGAGTATATGAGCTCTCTCAAAGAGCCTGGGAGGAATGAAAGAGGATGGGCAATCAAAACCAGAGTCAACCTAGCTCTGGCTGCTAGCTAACACTACATATAACCCTGATGGAACAAGAAGAGCCCTGCTAATTTTTATTTTGAGCTGATCTAATGAGCTATGAATATGGTGAGATAAAGATGGAAATGGAAAGGTCACCTTGATATCAAATTTGGCTGCAAAGGATTAAAGGCTCCAGGTGAAAGCATTTTCAGCAGTGTTTCTCAAATGGGGTCATTGGCTGGTTAGCACTCAATCCCACAGCCCTTACTGGGCATCCTGGTTCTTCCCACTCGTGGAATTTAGATGTCACATTACATTCATATAAATGCTAATGATGAAAAAGATACTTTAAATTCATGTGCCACCTAAAATAAATATTTTAGAGTTAATGAGAAGCCTAGATGGTTACACCTTCTCTTGGGAACTTAGGAATATTCCATAAGATCACTTACCTTGGTTTGACCAAAGTCTTGGTAGGTTCTCAATGTCATTATCTTCCTGATGCTCAGAACTCTAGAACTCGATTTTTTCCCTAACCTTCCAGAGTGTTGTAAACAAGTTCCTTTGCCATGTTCATGAAGCATCCACCTTGCATTAACCAGGATTTCTTAGGTAGCAAGTGACTGAGTTCAATTCAAATCATCTGAGTTTAGTTCAAATCATTTGTATGAATCCTCACTTAGAGGGTCACTCTGTCCCAGTCTCTACCTTTCTCTGCTCTTAGCTTCCATCTCTCATCCTTTGGATGGGTTGCCTCCACAAAGCAGGAGCAGTCTACAATTCACATCTCTCAGGTTTAAACTGAGACCTGTTTTCTCCCAAGTTCAAAATGCTTAAGAAAATTATGAGATAGGTTCAGCTTTGGAAGAAGCATGGCCTCCCACAATCATGAATTCCCCTCTTTGCACCTCCAGAGAAAGACAAAAGAATAGGCATACATCCTATGTCCACAGCTTCGGTTCCCACAAGTCTCCAGGCTTCATATGAGGGGAACTTGTGTTTTAGACCTTTCTGCATTGTTAGTCTGCTCAGGTGAACCTCCAGCACAACCAAATCACTAAACACCTCTGGCTTCACTTCACAGGTTGGAATGCACTGTCACCCGGCCTTGTAGACTTGCTGTTGTTACAAGGTTTTGCCTCTTGGGCTGGCACTGCCTGCAGCCTTGGAAGAACAGGGCTGCTTCCAGAGTACCTGTGAATGTTCCTTGACTTCCGCTCACCCGGCAGAACCACAGATGAGCCAGGGAAAGGTCAGAGTTCAGAAACAACCATTTTCACTGCTGGTTTACAAGACTACAAGAAGAAAGGTTGGTGGACTCACAGAAGACAAATTTATAATGTTTTTGTGCTAATTCTGACTCTCAGAAAAACTATTTAGAGACATATGGCAATTTCAGAAAGCAGGAAACCACAGAACCTGACATTCTTGGAGCAACAAGTAAAACCTTCTTAAAAACTAACAAGGCAAAGATGTGTGTGGACCTGTACTTCATGAATTGGCCCTTCTGGATGCACTGCACCAGAACAGAGCCAAAATGAAACTTAGTTTGATCTACATACCCCTGTTAACAGAATCTAAAATCAGCCACAATGTAACCTAGTTAGGGAGTATTTCTAATGGACCATCTAGCAGATTAGTGGTTGGTTAGTTTTTGTCTCTTAAATAAGACATGAGATGGATAAAAGATTTGGAAAATACAACCATACCTAAGACCAAAAGGCTGCACTCAAAACTATGTTGTAATGTATTAATCATTTCAGTTCATTAAAAGGTTTATAGCTGGGGCTGGGGAGGTGGTTCATGAGTAAAGGTGTCTGCCATCAAACCTATGGACCTGAGTTCAATCCCTAGATGCACTTGGGAGAAGGAGAGAAAAAACTCCCACCAGTTGTCTGTCCTCTGACCTCTACATAGTCACTGTGTGGCACACACCCCCAAACATGGCCACAAACAAATAAAATGTCTTAAAAAATAGTTTACAGCTATTCCTTCATTGTTCCCATTGAAAGCATCCCTTTCAGTTATAATTTATTTTTATTTTTATTTCCTCAGTTATGTGGGCTCTCTACTAGAAGGAACAAAGAAAACAAAGAAATATGTTTTTGTAACATTTTCTAGTGTTAATCCTGATACTAGTAAGTAAACATTCATTCATAAACTGAATATATAGTAGCTATGCTTCCTTTAAATTGAGATCTATTAGATGTCTATTATTATTCAGCATGAAAAATCATATTTCATGTATATTACCACTAGGTGGCTCAAATATCTAAAACACCAGTTCCATATATTAGCAAGGAAAAAAAACCTTAAATGTTGAAAGATTTATCTTTTTTCATCATCATATATTTTATACTTTAATTTTCTACAAACTTTTATATTATTTATAGATTATTGCTATAATAGTACACATGGTGACAATTACTTTAATGTAGGTCATCACATGTGTGCCATTTTTATGAAGGAGAGAAGATTAATGGAGAAAACGAATGAGTTATGTTACAATTTGTCATAAAAATGCAATAATAAAATAAATTAAAATTTTACCAGATGACTGCAAACAGTATTCAATGGAGTCTGAAGAGTCTGAGCCTTTGGCTGTTTTTCATCCTAATGTATCTAGGCATTTCTGGAGATTGCCTGCTTTATTTTCTGGCAATTGTGGTTATTTATGTCTCTTAGAGGCAAGTGTTTCCAAGCATGCAATTCAGGAACCTTGAGAATCCCAGCATTCCTCCTTAGAGAAGCTTACTGGAAGACAGGACTCTGAGAATACCCTGTCAGTCACAGCATAAGACTTGAGAGCTCTACAAATTAAACAAAAAGTAGAAAGGATGGTTTTCTTCCCAACTTGAGCAACTGTCTTATAATTTGTTCAAGATAGTGTCAAAGGCTGAAAGAAGTGGAAGAAAGTACTAAGTCTTTAGATTCTATCAACACCAAGAACACACAAAGGCGTAAGATGAAGGTATGGGACATTCCCAAAGCATGAAGAGTCACTACCCCCTCTTCATATGAACGAATTCGTTTTATTGCCAACAGAAGCTCTGTCCTTCTAGTTTAAAGTTTGGGGCCATGAAATCTTCAAGAAAATCCCCTTCTAGGTGATATTTTTATCCTCTATTGTCTGTCTTTGTCATTACCAACAATCCAATTTTCCATGTTGACAGTTACTTTATTGGCTACAAGCTGGAGAAAGAGCAATAGCCTAAATGGGAGGAGCTTAAGGGGTGATTTTTCCAACCTTTATAGCAGACCTTTAAAGCACATATGTAGAGTTCCCTCTTGTCTTACCTTGTTCTGATATTGTCCTTATCTACAACTGTTTGTCATTGGGAAGTACATTTAGGAATCTGAGTTTGGCTTAAGGGAAAAGTATTGTTTCTCCCTGAGGGAGCTATGATTTAGTTTGAGCTGCAGCAGCCACAGTGGTGATATTTTTATATCCACACTCAGGCCCCTGACATTTAGATTTTATTCGACTACAGAGCTGTAAATACAATGTGAACCAGCTATCACATGGCCCTTAAATGCTGGAACCTAATTAGTTCACTGCAAGTCTAACAGATACACTTGGCCCATGTTCGGGCCAATTATCTTTTGAGAAAGGAATATGAGCTCCTCATCCCAAATTCTGGCTGTGAAAGTTTCCACTTAACAACCAGAAAGCTTTAAAACTCTCACAATAATTTAAACAATAAACAGCTCATCCTTCACTCTGGAGCTGGGGGGTAGTTTCAGGGCTGGCTTCACCCAACTGCTTGTTAACATCATACCTTACCAGATTTACTGTTGTGTCTACGTGCCCTTAATGACCCCAGTGGCAGTCTCACTGCTCCTATTTTGGTGGCCCACAACTGCTGGACTCTACTTTCACTCACATCAAAAGATAGAGACAGAAAGAAGCTGGCTTCTCAATTTTGTTTTTTCAGAGAGAGAGAGAGAGAAAGAGAGAGAGACAGACAGACAGACAGACAGACACAGAGAGAGACAGAGAGACACACACAGAGAGAGAAGATACTTCTCTTCCCAAATTTACTCAGCAACCACATACTTCAGGTTCACTTCCCTCTCCTTATATAGTAACTCTGGCCAGGAAATGAGCACCTTGGTGCCTACACCATCTAAGTAAGCAGGAATGAGATCCACACACCCCAATCAACAACAGGCCTCCATACAGGAGGTAGATGGTAGAGCTGTGTAAAACTTACAACTGATCCCACTGAGAAATGGATCACTGGTCCATAAACCTCTGACTATAGATGGAGAACCCTAGAACCAAACTGCCTGATGGGGGATCCAGTGAGACCCTCCCAGCTACTACCTACATGAGCTTGAGCAAGGTGCTTACCAAGCAGCAATCAAGTTAACAAATTGCTTAATTGCTTCCATCATGGGGCTTTTTCTAAATCCCTGGGGCATGAAGTCAAACATTTATTATACTCTTCTCTGGCATGAGCCATATGGGAATGACTAAAGGGAACACAGAACAGAATAAAGTGCTACTTGGAAAGCCCATGGGACTCAGAAGAACAAACGAAGGCTCAGTGGTGGTAAGAGACAGTTGGTGGGTATGGTGGTCTGAGAGAAAACGGCCCCTACAGGCTCATAAGGAGTGGCACTATCAGGAGGCGTGGTCTTGCTGGGGTCAATGTGGCATTGTTGAAGGAAGTACATCTCAGTCACTTCCTGTCTATCCGGACGCAGAACTCTCAGCTCCTTGTTCACCACCATGCCAGCCTGCACACTGTCATGCTTCTCGCCATGGGAAACTCTAAGCCAGCCTCAATTGAATGTTTTCCTTTCTAAGAGTTGCCGTGGTCATGGTGTCTGTTCACAGCAATAGAAACCCTAACTAAGACAGTGAGTTTCATAGATGTGTTTCCACGAAAACTGCACAGCATGGGACTCATTCACATTTCATCTGGAACAGGAAAGAAACCAGGAGGCCACACCCTTCCCAAAGGACACTGTTAGCAATGGTGGCTGGTGGAGAGGGTGTCAATTTCTTCAGAGTTGCCCAGGTTCTGATAAATAACTTACAACCTCACTTATGCAAGCAACCCTAACTAAACCCAGTGGATCACACACACACACACACACACACACACACACACACACACACACACAC